>APFE030945760.1:0-81840 GCA_000404065.3 Pinus taeda | reverse complement strand
TTCCAGCAACCATGGCCTATTATGTGCTTTGATCATAATAAGGTATTATTTTTTAAAATTATTAAAAAACCATTAATGTCAAAATTACTCCTTATGTATTACACCTTAATTTCTCATTAAAATATATAAATACTTAAAATAAATACATGTTTCTATTTTATTTTACGTTTGGTTTTATATATGTAAACCTAAATTACTATGTATATTTGAGTCTTCAAAACAGATATAGTTATATTTTTTAAGCTTTTGAAATATAGTTATATCAAAAGAGGTGTAGTCATTACATAAAGAACTAAATGACCCATGATGATCACAGTATTACAGTACTCTAAAAACCATGTTTTTTAAAACAACAAATGTGTGTCCTTCGTAAAGAGCCTATTTGCAAAGATTTGTCAGGGAGACATTACGAATCATCCATATATCTTATATGAAAGTTACATATATTGAGGTTTAAAAATATTTAACATTTCATTGTTTATTTGAATTGATTTAAAAATTTGTTTTGAGTTAAAATTTAACATTAAATATTTATTGTGATAGTTTTTAATTATGATTTGATGTTTTTTAAGCAATAAAATTTTGAGGCATTTTCATAATGGTATGGTTATTTTACATTTATTTTAAATATAAGTATTTTTTTTTTATTTTGTTTTTTCAAATTTGTTAGTGTGTTCATAACTCTCACGAATAAATTATGAAACTATATTAAAGGTATTTAAGTTATTACAATCACTTTAAGATCACAACCAATTTAGATTACATCAACCCTTAATGTATTAGAACTTTTTATGATGTATCCTCCCAATTATTAAAATTTCAAACTTTAACCATCACAAAAATATAATATTACATTTTATTAGTTAAAAGAAATAATTTATCTATAATGCAATAACATTATTTTATTAAAAAATATTAAAAGATAGGTAAATAAACTTTGCTTTTATCAGATTACTTTTGGTATATTTGGTAGCTTTACTTCTCTTAAATGTATTTTTGGTTTCTAGATAACTTTTGATTTACTTAAATTTCTTTTTCAAATCAAAATAAAACTAAATTATAATTTTAAAAATAGAAAAACCTGCCAAAATTTTTTTTTTAATTATTTACTAAAATCCAAAAATGCATCATAATTTAAAAATTCCACTTCCAAACATATAACATTGCAACGAAACAGACTTTAGTATGCTTACCCAATATCATAGCTGGATTTTCATTTAATAAAATATAATAAAGTAGAATGTTACAAATGATAAAAGCTGCAACATATGCCCTACTTTGTCTAGTTTTATAGTAGGTAATAATAAGGCTGCAGATGTTGTTTATGATTGTGGAACGAGTTGTTACATATTCCATTGTTTTGGTTTAGATAACTATATTTGTACATTGCACTTTTGATATATTCCAAAGTGACTAGGCTTTTTAGATATTATTTTATAACATTTGCGCGTTGATACTGCTACCTAGAAATTTGAAAATTAAGGAACCGGCATCATCTCAGGAATTTCGTTGTATGTTCATGTACATAAAACACCTGCAAAAAATTGTTCGATACGAACCAGCGCAATGTGTTCACAGTTCAGTAATCAACTACTTGGAACTGAATGAAAAGAGTGCTGGCCTATTTTAATATTCGAAGTGAAATAAAATTAATATATTTCTGCAAGACCAAACCGAAACAACAAAGAGATTATTTCAGAGAAATAAAATTAAAGATTACTCTCATGAAAAAATGAAAGAACATAATGCTAATTATTTGGACTGATTTCCCAAAACCATCTATTTCTTAAAAGGATATTAGCCTGGAGATAGATGTTATACCTAAGCATTTGGAATGATCCAGAGCGTGGAGATAGAAGTTATACCCCAGCATTTGGAATGATCCACAGCTCCGGTGAAAAAGAGCCATATATATATATATAAATAAAAAATTAGCAGTTGACTTTGGTGTTTTCACATGAATTGGTTCTATTTATTATCACTATAATTTTTAGTAATATTTATATTTTGAACTTCATAAATAAAATTAATTTAAATATAAATTATAAATATAAACCAATAACATCATTAACCTGCATTACTTATATTTATTATTACTATAATTTTTAACCATATTTATATTACTTTAAACATTACACATAAAATTATTTAAATATGAACAAATAACATCATTGAAAAAAGAACTTACACTTTATCATTAACTAATTTAAACTTAAACCTTAAAAGTGATAGTAACATATAGCTTATATTTTTCAAATGCAGTATTTATAAAACTACATTGTACAGGTTTGGATCAAGATAATGTAAGAAGAAACTTCACATCCACTCCGAGAAGCGCTGCGTGAAGGACTACCTCCATTGGAGAGTAGTAATCTTCTATGGCTCTCGATGAAAAAGAATAACTAGGAATGGTGGGAAATTATAATTACTCTTGTAAAGAGTGTACTTTATATTTTTCAAGCATTTCATGAAAGTATTTTCCCAAGGTTTGTAGCAGCAACGAAGTCCAAGGAAGCATGGGACATCCTCCAAACATCGTACCAAGGCATGGCAAGAGTCAATACAATGAAGCTACAAATGTTGAGGAGAGATTTTGAAACACTTTGTCCGAAAGAGTCTGATAATATAGACTCGTTTTTTACACATGTAAGTGGATTGGTTACTCAAATCTGGTCTCATGGCGAGACACTTGAGGAAAGAAGAATAGTTGAGAAATTTTGAGAAGTCTACCAGCAAGGTTTGAGGCCATTGTTGTGGCCATAGAAGAGACAAAGGATCTCTCATAGTTTTCAGTGGATGAGCTTAAAGCATCATTGATTTCTCATGAACATAGACTAAACAGAGCAACAAGCTCCTCATTGGAGCATGCCTTCAAGACACAAGTATCATTTGGTCAAGGTTGAGGCAGAGGAAGATCATATGCTAGAGGAAGAGGAAGAAGCCCACACAGAGGTGGAAGAAGCAACCCTTCAACCTCAAATGGAAGAGGTGGCAATCAAAATCCAAGCCAAAGCCCAAGCCAAAATCAAGCACAAGGTCAGAGGTACGATAAATCTCAAGTTCAATGTCATTACTATAAGAAGTATGGTCATTATGCAAATGCATGTAGAAATAAGCAATATGATATTAGTAACAAACCAAGTGTAAATTTCACAAGAGAAAATCATAACCATGATAGTATGTTTTTAGCTTGTAATGTAGCACAAGAAAAACAAAGTGATATATGGTATCTAGATTCAGGGTGTGGCAACCATATGTCAGGAAACATAGAAATGTTTTCTAATCTAGATGAAAGTGTGAAATCTAAAGTGACATTAAGGACTGATAGCAAAGTCTCTGTCATGGGAAAAGGAAGAGTAAATATTCTAACAAAGAAGGGGGAGAAGAAATACGTCTCAGATGTTTACTTTGTCCCTGATCTGAAACATAACCTCATGAGCGTTGGATAGCTCATGCAAAAAGGCTACAATGTCTTCTTCAAAAATGATGTGTGCACAATTTTGGATAGGCCTCCAAGAAGACAGTTGATTGCAAAGGTTCAAATGATAGATAATAGAATGTTTCCCCTGAAGATAAGATCAAATTTGAAAGAAGATGCACAAGCACAACTATCAATGAACACACAAGAGGATGGAAGAAAAGGGGCAGCTATCACCGAAGTGAATTTTCAAGCAGAGGTAAAAGATGAAAACTCATTATGGAATTTGAGATTTGGACATCTCAACTTTGGAGGTTTGAATTTGTTGCATAGGAAAGGCATGGTGAAGGTTTTACCACTCATATAAAAACCAGACAACATATGTGAAGGATATATCTTGGGAAAGCAACATAGAGAGACATTTCCAGCAGGAAAGTCAGTGAGGGCGAAGTCACCTTTGGAGATTGTCCACTCAGATTTATGTGTACCAATCCAGACAACATCAATTCCTGGCAGTCACTATGTATTGACCTTCATAGATGACTAGACAAGGAAGACATGTGTCTTTCTCCTAAAACAGAAAAGTGAAGTTTTTGAGCACTTTAGCCAATTAAAGGCTCTTGTTGAAAAGCAAAGCAGACATTACATCAAAGTCCTTAGGACTAATAGAGGTGGTGAATACATCTCAAACAACTTCCTTCAATTTTGCAGGGAGCATGGAATTCACAAGCAGTTTACAACAAGATATACACCGTAGCAAAATGGTGTGGCAGAAAGGAAGAATAGGACCATTATGGAGATGGCAAGGAGTATGTTAAAGGCAAAGCATTTTCCAAATGACTATTAGGCTGAAGTTGTAGTGTCTAGAACATTGTTCCTGAAGAGGCATGGAGTGGAAGAGAACAAAATGTCACTCACATGAAATTTTTTGGATGTGTGGCTTATGCAAATGTCTCAGATGAGTTGAGAAATATGTTGGAGAACAAGGGGGAGAAATGCATATTTGTTGGATACAGTGATGAATCCAAGGCATACAAACTCTACAATCCATTAACCAAGAAAGTCATAATCAACAGAGATGTGCAGTTCATAAAAGAGGAAGCATGGGATGGAAGTTTAGAAAAGGAAATCAATGTCAAAGCATGCATACCACATGAGGGCAGAGAGGAATTAACAACAACAAGTAATTCCTCAACAATGACTCCCTCTACTCCTATTCAAGCGAAACAAAGTAGGCAGAAAGCAACGCCATAAAAAAAAATAGGATAGTTTCGCACAACCAAGCAAGTGCTTCTCCAAGCACATCGCGGAGTGTGACATATCAATTTCATCTTCAGCAAACACAAGAAGGCCAAAATTTGGAAATTCAAATGAAATTTATGAGCAAGATGAAGTTGATAGTGGCGCATGTTTGAATTCCTTATTTGCATTATTTTGTCATGTAGATGACCCAATCCACTTTGAAGATGCAATCAAAGAAGAAAAATGGGTTTCGGCTATGGAGGAAGAAATAGAAGCAATAGAAAGGAATGACACATGGGAGCTAGTGAGCCTTTTGAAAGGAAAACATGTCATTGGAGTGAAATGGGTCTATAAGACCAAAAGCAACATTGAGGGAAAGATTGAAAGGAACAAAGCAAGTTTAGTTGTCAAAGGATACAAGCAGAAACATGGAAGAGATTACGCGGAGACGTTCGCGCCAGTCGCACAGATGGAGACAGTGCACGCAGTTGTGGCGATTGCCGCACAACATAAATGGACAGTGTATCAGATGGACGTAAAGTCAGCGTTCTTGAATGGAGTGCTGAAAGAGGAAGTGTATGTAGTGCAACCGCCTGGTTATGAGATTCAACGACAAGAAGACAAAGTATATCGGCTGAAGAAAGCTCTTTATGGATTGAAGCAAGCACTGCGCGCATGGTACAACAGGATAGATGCTTACTTGTTGGACAATGGTTTTGACAAATGTGACGGTGAGCCTACTCTCTACATCAAAGAGAGCGAAGGTAAGATTCTCATTGTCATCTTATATGTAGATGATTTGATTTTTACAAGCAGTGATGATTTCCTCATCGCTGATTCAAACAAGTAATGAAGAGTGAGTTTGAAATGACTAACTTGGGATTGCTAAGATATTTTTTTGGGCATAGAAGTGAAGCAAACATAAAATGGCATTTTTATCTCTGAAGCAAAGTATGTGGCAGACATTTTGGAGAGGTTTAAAATGCAAAACAACAAGTCCGTACCAACTCCAACTATCATACGGTTGAAGTTGAGCAAAGAACATTGCAGTAGCAATGTCAATCCGACACTATACAAAAGCATGATAGGCAACCTGATGTATTTGACCACCACTAGGCCATATATAATGTATGCAGTAAGTTTGGTGTCAAGGTTTATGGATACACCCAAGGAGACAAATTGGCAAGTAGTGAAAAGGATTCTAAGGTATGTCAATGGGACACAACAGTATGGCATTTTGTACGCAACAACCAGTGATTTCAGGCTGGTTGGTTACAGTGACAGTGATTAGATAGGCAACATCGATGACAGAAAGAGCACGTCAGGATATGTTTTTCATTTGGGTTCAAGAGCCATTTCATGGTCCTCCAAGAAGCAGCCAATAGTGTCACTGTCAACAGAAGAAGCTGAATATGTTGCAGCAACATGTGAGGCAGCTTGGATGAGAAGGATGTTGAGGGATCTTCATCATGACCAAGAGGGCGCGACAACTATTTTCTGTGACAACACTTCAGGAATTGCATTGTCAAAGAATTCTGTCTTCCACAAAAGGACCAAGCATATTGATGCTAAATATCATTTTATCAGAGAGTTGATTAACAATGATGAAATTGTGTTGTAGCACTACAGGTCACAAGAAAAACTTGCTGGTATTTTCACAAAGCCATTAGTAGAAGAAAATTTTGTTTATCTCAGAAACTGTTTAGGAATTGTCAATGGCGACAGTTGTGATTAAGGGGGAGTGTTGGAAATAATAATCCCAACCACCACAATAAACAATCGGACAGCGGCCATACCTGTCAGATGTACTTTCTTGCAGGTTGTGTCTCTGCTTGAACACATTTTTGTAGGTTGCGTCTTAGCGTGAAGATAGAAGGACCGAAGCCAGACGCGAACCATACAGAAACTCAGAAAAGGCATTTAAAGAACTTATGCACTTAGATAAGCAAATATGGGCAAGCATTAATTCAACAACCTTGCCCACACTCCAGAAACACCCGCGCGACTTTGATCACACTCAACAACAACATCAAAATTAATTTTGCTCTGTCATGAATTAAATGTAAAATTGTATGTTGAGTTATATATGAATGTAAAAGTCATTTTGTAATAGGTTAGACAGGGTAGAAGAGTTATACTGAGTAGAGAGGTTGGAGAGTAAGAATTAAGAAAAGAGCTCAAGTCTCTATGGAGAAAATTGTGGAGCAATTTTTTGGTGGGTGCGTAAAAAAGAAGTTACAGTGTTTTACTGTGTAGTGTTGTGTGTAAGTTTAAATCACTGTAACTTTTATTTTACTTGATGAATGAGTGACAGTCTCATGTAAATATATTTCATGTTTTAGAATTCAATACTAAGTTCATTGTATTGCTCCAAAACCTACTTCCTCATTTTTGTTGTGAGCAAATATTATTCATAAGTCTCTAAAATAGTTGCATGGTTGTGCAATATTCAACCTTGGAAAATAGTCTCACGGTGTGCGGAGGTAGCTCCATGAAATCGGCCTCATGGTGTGCGAACCTAGTTTCGTGAAAATAGCTTCGCGAAAGTCACAACTCTCTGCCTCTCCCCTTCACCAAAAGGAAAATTAAATTCACCAAATATTTTTAACACCGTAGCCATGGGTGGATGAGTCATCGGGAATACTTTTTGGTGGGGTGAAATGATTGATGCACCCAAGAAGCTACAAAAGTTGTCTTGTTAATTGCACATAACACAACTAAAAAACTGCAGCATCCAATTGAAACTTGGCATGTAGAGTCAACCGTTTAATATTGAAAATCATAGGGTGGTCAGCATAAGAAAGTTCCAGCAGGCGAGAAGTCAACCAAAAGCTCCAAGAGCAAGTTTCATGGTTAATATGGGCAAGTAAATTCCAGCTGGCGAGAAGTCAACCAAAAGTTCCAAGGGCAAGTTTCATGGTTAATATGGGCAAGTGGTAGGCTTTTGGGTGAAGATTGTGTTTTATAGGGTTGTATATTAAAAATCATATTTTTTTTGGGTGTGATATGGAAGATAGCTTCATGCAATCAAGAAAAGGAAGCAGTTATAAGATAGAGGAAAGACAACAGTTATGGTTGCAATGTGCGATTGAAGAAGACTACGAAAAGGAATAAAAAGGAAGAAGCAAAGATTGTTGCTGAGGGGTTTAGGTTGCAAGCGAGGAACTGAGAATTCTAGTAGAATACAAAGAAGAAATCGAGGTTGATTGATGCAGCGTGTATCAACTACCACTTTCTATGTTTAATGATGCCCTAGTGTTGAGTTTCATTTAGCAAGCAATGTATGAAACAATTATGTGCAAGGTAGCAAAAGCTATAGCTTCCAAGGAAGCTTGGAATATCTTGGAAGAAGAATTTGGTGCAAGGGGGAGTGACATGCAATAGCAATATGTGTCACAATTGCAAAGATTGTTGCTAAGGGGTTTAGGCTGCAAGCGAGGAACTGAGAATTCTAGTAGAATACAAAGAAGAAATTGAGGTTGATTGATGCATAGTGTATCAACTACCACTTTCTATGTTTAATGATGCCCTAGTGTTGAGTTTCGTTTAGCAAGCAATGTAAGAAACAATTATGTGCAAGGTAGCAAAAGCTATAGCTTCCAAGGAAGCTTGGAATATCTTGGAAGAAGAATTTGGTGCAAGGGGGAGTGACATGCAATAGCAAGATGTGCCACAATTTGTTGAGTCAACTGTAGATCTGAGAGTAGATGAGCAAAACTCTGAGAGGACGACAAAACTTGGGGAATCTCACTCAAAAATGGATGATGGTTGTCAAGACCATAAAATTGAAACCGATTATCAAAGCATGCATATGGATGAAGAAGATGCAACTAAGATTGCAAAGAGAGAAGTTGAACCCTCTACGTGTGAAGTAGAGCAAAAGCATATAAATGCTCAAGGAATCCATTGCAACATGGATGGTGCAGATGAGGGTGAATCCCACTATGACGAAACAAATGTGGATGATGACTACAAAGAGAGATGTGAATTGGTTAATCCAGTCACAGCTGATATATTTGGCAAAGTTAAAATTGTAAATGAGCAAATGCATGTTTATATCGCACAATAAAGTGGATGAAAATTACGTTGATGTTAAATTTGATGAAGAACCATTAACTAGTAATGAGTGGTTGCATATGATGCAACATAAAACTCTTATTGATATGTTGTTATTTGGTGAGAGAAGCACACTTGTGTCTGGAAGCCAAGCAAAATACAACCTCTTTGTAGCAGCAGAGGTTAGTAAAGGAGTGGAAGATAAGGCAGAGAAGGAAGAGGAAGAGAAGGAAGCTCTCAATGTAGAGTATAAAGAAGATATTTCTAAAATTGATCTTGAGAGTGCAAAGTACAGGAAAAAATAAGAAGTACCTGATCATGAAAGTAAAGAGAAAGATATGGTCGATTCTACAGACAAAGAAGAAAACATTGAAACAAATTTTAAACAATGGAGTCAACAAGAGATAAGATTCTGCTACCAAGAAATATGGCAGAAAGAAAGACATGAATATGAAGCACAAACAACAGAGGGAAGAAGACAATCTGAAGATAGAGAATTGTGGTAATAGTCCATGGTTGAACAAATATTTGAGGAGGAAGGTATAGAAGACAATATCAGATTGTGTTTCAACACAAATTCAAGAAAAGTCAAAGAAAAATGGCACTAAAAGCAAGTAAAGAAATATGGAGCCTACAACAAGAAAGCATAACTAAGAATAAAGCAGTTTATAGGATATAGAATCTGGAAGCAGAGAAAAGAAAATGAAAAATTGTCAAAGTTTTTGAGTTATTGTAAGGCTAGCTGAGACATAGACCAACACACTTTTTGAGTGATTATTGAGTCAATTTCTATTGTAAGCCTAGCAGGCATAGTTTGAGCTATGTTGAGTCATACTGTCATAATTAAGGGGGAGCGTTGGAAATAATAATTACCGGCGCATGGATTGTAGTCCAAAGATAGAGTCTTAGTTGAGTTCATTTATAGTCCTAGTTGTGTTGAGTCTTCATGAGTTAAGTCGAGTCTAATATTAGTAGTTTGAGTTCACTCTATATTTAGAAAGGTTGAATCTGGTAAGTGTGTGCATATCAAGACATTTTAGGCTAATAGCTAGTAAAAAAGGTTAAATACCCTTAGCGAGATTCATTAATTAAGTCATGTCAAATCAAATTTTTGTTCATCAATTAAAGAGCTGAAAGTCATGTTGAAGTTATAAAGTGATTTTGAAAGAACAAATTCCCTACAAGAGTTCTATGGCTTGTGATGAAAAATAATACTTAGTAATGAAGCAAAGGTCAGTCAAAAGAGAATATAGAAATCTGGAAATTGTTACATGGTTGATCGTTTATATTGATATATATTAAGGTTTTCAGCTTCAGAAGTCAAAAAGCTAATTTCACTTCAAAAATATCCTAGTATGCACGAATTGTGATGATGATAAAAAACAATTGTTGTAAAAGTTACTCAAGAGGTTACCTAGAGCATGCTAGAAATTTGGAGATTGTTACATGGTTGATGGTTGATATTCGTATATATTAAAATTTTCAGCTTCCAGAAGTCAATTTCACTTCAAAAATATCCTAATTAATATAGTATGCATGAATTGTGGTGATGATTAAAAAAATGTTATAAAAGTTACTCAAGAGGTTACCTAGAGCATGCGAAAAATTTGGAGATTGTTACAGGGTTGGCCGTTATATTTGTATATAACTAATGCAGGCTTTTCCACCCAGGGTGAGAATGTCACTAAATAAGTTCCTTTCAAACATTGAACTCTGCACGTCTAAAGACAAAGTATATTGATTCTTAAAATCTTTGTTATACAAATCCAATTCCGAACCTACCTGATGCATACGGTTTAAGTGATTAATTCAAAAAAATAAAGCTGGGGTGTAAGATTCAAGGTGAAATAACTCACTCATCTGTCACTCCGAGGAAGATTTTCATTAGAGAAATATTCGAAAAGAGCGAGACCGAATTCAATGTCAACGGAATCAATGTCAACGGAATTCCTGATACTGAGATTCAAGAGTTTTTAGCAAAACAGGTTGCACAGGAATAAAAATAGTTAGATTTACGAGGCTTTTTTTCTACGTAGGTAAATTCCTATTGCTAATTCATAAGCAAAGAAAACTATTATTTCAAAACCAAAACTGGAAAGCTTCAATCGTTCTTCAGTGGTTGAATGAAAATTAAGGCTACGTTAGATCACTAATGTTACCAGATTGCCATATATAATAATAAAGATATTGCAAAATACATGCAAAGGACTGAGAAATTTTAGACATGCCTGTTGGCCTCTTCTACCCATTGCAGCTCGCTCCCTATCTCGAGTTCCGCGACGATATGTAGTTGGGATATGGCACTTTACCTGCCTCAATACAATTCAAGTCCTCTAACAGAATTTCGTAATGTTTTTTGACCTCTTCCGGGGATTTCCCATCAACTTTGGAAGCAACATGACGCCAACGGTCAGGAGTGCCTTCGTCATAGAGAGCTAACGCCATTTCAAACTGTTTGTTTTGCTTGGAAGTCCAGAAAGAATGAGTTCCTGATGAAGCAGTTGATTGTCCAGCCATGGTACAATTAGGCCTGAAAATGACACCAGGCACAACGAGTTCAATGACAGTGTTTACAGATGGAGAATAATTCGCAATTGGAAGAGTTCTACTAACAATATTAGCATGTAACAAAACAAAAATCGAATACCCAACATCGACTTTGTGACAAAATGCAAGGACACCACTAATAGACTTTGTGACTGAAAACAAAGACCTTACTGATCAATTGATGCAGACAAAAGATTGATGGGACTGTATAATATTAGATAAACACCGGCCAGTCCAAATTTTGTATTCAAATTTAATAGAATTGTAGAAACAGTGCAATGACCCAATTATTTGAAATGTCATGTGAACACATAAAAATATCCGGAGTTAAGACTATTGAAATCGAGGAACCCAATGGGCAAATCCAATACAGATTTCAACTTAAAATGCCCAATATATCAAATTGTGTTCAGGGAAAACAAAATTGACATAAATACCAAGCTTTGAGAAGATTGGATAGAGGAGGGGCTAAGGGAGGCGTTGCAAGTCACGTTCCCGGAAAGGACTGATGGAAGCAGCTTGCATTGGATAACCTCCTGTGCTCGTATTAATAGGAGCTCTGGTTCTGGGCCAGTTGTGGAATCTCTGATAAGTACTCAAAATAATAATAATGAGTGATTCCCTCGTAAGAAAACCACACGATGGGGTCTGAATTCAAACAGGAGGAATCAGATTCAGAAGAGAAAGAAAACAGCATTTAGACTCAGAATGATGCAGTTTGTCCATTAACTTCTTAAAATATCATTTAAAGATTTGTAAGTATAATGCTGTTATCATGCTTTATCAGAGGTAGAGTAAAGCGTGCAATGCTTGTTGAACTTGAGTATCAACTTGATGGTTGTTGAACTGGATTCCTTTGACTGTGTGTACAATACTGTGATTGGACTGGTATTCCTCGGCGTATCTAATCACCACAATGGTATCGTTGTAAATGAAAACTCAAACTCATAAAGTACGACTTCGGAAATTGCTGCTGTGAATTTTATGGGCCATGACTGTCCATGGAATATGCTTGTGGTCACTGAAGTTACAGATATTCAGGCCCTCAATAACGACTGAGAAAACAGCGGCATAGTCAGCGAATTTCAGCCCCTCAATATCACATCATTTAATATTTTATTCGATTTGATTCGATCGGCCAATTAGACGACCTGTCAACTCTTTCCACTCAAAAGAACATCGTACGTACCGCGACGCTCATAAGGGACGTACGTGCTGAGTACGTCATCGTGGGGCTGTTGTATAACGATAGGCTTTATTTTTCAATTTCTTTTTATCTGAAAGAAACCACTCAGTTTTAGAATCCAAATCGACGGATTTTGGCTTTCAAATCCTTTCTCCGGAGAAAAAATAACTCAATTTTAAGGTCCAAATTTATGTGAGACGGGATTCCAAAGATTCTATGTTAAAGCCCAGGCATGAGGCTTTGGGATTCTATGCTAAAGCCCCTGTAAAGATCGATTGGAATAAGCTTTCGAAGCTCGAGGTGGGGACATGGGCTTTTGAAGATTCCTGAGAATATAAGCTTTCCAAATTTATTTGAAAGGGTGGTTTTTCTCTCCAACGAAAAAAAAAACACTTTCATTGAGGAAAATAAAGAGTACAATTATTAGATTAGGATAAGCCAAATTCACGCATAATCCTAGATCTTCTCACCACCATTACACCACCATTAGTTTCTAGATCTTTCGAGATTTTAACACTGCCATTAGTTTCTATATCATTCGAGATCTCCATTTGAATCACATACAGAATTCTAGATCCTTGTTCTGCCTCTATAAATTTGTAATTTCTCTAGCCAAAGCAAGGCAATCAACCCAAGGCCCTAGCCTGTTATGTAATGCAAAATGATTTCTGTTCTCTAGTGATTGTTTTATCTATTCCGCTGTTTCTGACTCAGTAATCTTGTTGTTTCTCCATTTGTCTGTTTCCGGAAATTTTCTCTGCTATTGCTTTCTAAGTCTGTGAGTATAAATCCGTTGTGTGTTATGTATGCTCTGGTCTAACAACTGGTATCAGAGCTAGGGTCGAATATCCATTGTGCAAGCCGCTTAGTGTCATTGCCTTACTCATCCATTGTGCAAGCAACTTAGTGTCATTGCCTTACTCTCGCAGCATTCATTAAAAACAGAGTTGTTGAAGGATCTGTCCAGGAAAAAGCTGAGGAACACTGGAACTAAAAGACAATTGTTGCAAGAAAAACAAAGTCGTGGACCTATGTTGAAACGTGTTGCTGGAGTTTGAAACGTGGAGATCCGTGAAGATTGGAGTTAGGGGTGATTTTAGGGGCGAATGTTTCCCCTTTGGCGAAATTAAGGGGTTTTAAATTTTTAGTGGGCGAATATTTTGTATCACAGTACATTTTTACAAATCACCTCAAATAGCCCACCTTATTTTAAAGGAGAGGGTAAAAAAGTTAAATTTAGCCCTTGAAATTACGAGTTACAACCTTCCATTCCCCCATTTTCAAGAATAGGTTTTATTTAAGTGAATCCATTCGCCCATTTTCAAGAATAGGTTTTATTTAAGTGAATCCTATGGCCAAAGGCCCAAATACCATATTTATAAAAGAGGTATGGTAAATTAATAAAAATATAAATAAATGAGAGGTATGGTAAATAAATAAGCATTTTTTATATTTACTCCATAAGTCACCTTATATACATGCAAGGGTGTAAACAAATAAAAATATAAGTAAAGTGGAGGTATGGTAAATAAATAAATGTCTTTTTATACTTACTCAAAAGGTATGGTAAATAAATAAAAATATAAATAAACTAGACGCAATGGGTAAATAAATAAAACTTCTTTTTATATTTAGTCCATTAACCCTCGTTTTATTTATGAGGCTCAGAAAGGGTCTTATGTTAGTGAATTATCCTATGGGGCCCAAATATCATATCTGTTAAAAGAGGGTATGGTAATTAATAAAATATAATAAGCGAAAAGCTATGGTAAACAAATAAAACATTTTTTTATATTTACTCCATAAGTCACCTTGTATTTATGAATGGTATGGTAAATTAAGAAAAATATAAATAAACGAGAGGTATGGTAAACAAATAAAACATTTTTTTATTTTTTTTATATTAATACCATGTAAAAAAAACATTATTAACCCTAATATAGTATTAATTAAAAAAAATGGCACATGGTATTGACCCATGGTATTCACCAAAATGGCACATGGTACTGACCCATGGTATTCATGTGAGCATAGACTATTTAAAGGGGAAATTTTATTTTAGATCCATCTTAATTCTAGGTCTACCAAGTGCTCATAGGGATAAACAGATGTCATCCCTCTAAGAGTGGTAGATGTGGAGTTAAGATGGATATAGGTTGTTTTTTATGATAATGAAGATATTAAATAGACTTAGGAAATTATATTGTAAAAACATCTTAAAGTGAATGGTTAAAACATAGACATTAGACAAGTATATTTGTATAATCTGTTTTAAACTGAAACAAATCCAGGGCTAAAAGGAATGGATTGATTCCACTAGTCATCCTTCTATAACTTTCCAACATATGCTGGAGTAAACAGATTGTAATTTGGGAAATTTTTCTAATTGCAAACGGGAACATACTTGTGTATTGGCAGGGTGGTTACGAGGTCCTAGAAGTGGAGTAAACAGATTATAATTTGGGTAATTTTTATAATTGCAAACAGGAACATACTTGTGTATTGGCAGGGTGGTTATGAGGTCCCTAGAAGTGATGAATTTGAATTTTTCTTGGTTTTATATATAGTATTAGGTTTTTTCTCATGCTTTCTGTGAATGGAACGGGTGAATTTTATCTTACATCCACTAGATTATCGATATGTAATTTCGGTAATTTTGATTTCAAAAGATATTTTAAAGAAATGCAATGATTTCATTTGTGTATTCAATAAACACAAGATTTTTATAATTGAGTAAAATATTCACCATGCCTGGTGAGAGATTCACCAAAAAATTATATATACATATCATATTATTGATAAAATCGCCTTCCATTTTTCCTATATACCATGGAGATTCGCCCATTTATTATACATGTAAATTTAGGGGGAGTTCTTAAAATTTTCCCTGACTACCTCTTGTCATAAATAGAACCTCACAACTCATGTAACATGATTTCAGGAGCCAAGATTTTGGCTAGGCTTAGGCTTAAAAAGAGCTTGGGAGTATTGTGAAAATCCTTGGCTTCTCCATAGCATAGAGCGAGTATACTTCTTTGGAGGAGCATGTGTTCTTGACTATAATGTTCCACTATTTGTTGGGTGTCGAGCCTGATTATCTTCTTTATTCGAAGGTATCACCACATTGGACCCCAGTTCATAATATGATGGCAATGGTGCCCATAATATTTGCACTACAAGGGGGGTCCACGGAGGTTAGCAACAATCTTTAGCTGCCCCCCCAGCAGGGGATTAAGGGCAGCACCCAGAAGCTAAAAAATAGATGTAAAATTGCCTTGTAAAATGTTGTAATTTCTTAGTCAATCTGGGTTGTTCATTAGGTAGAGATCTGACGGTAGAAGTTATGTTTAATTTAGGGATTTTTTCCCTAGAAGGAAACCCCTCTCTATATATGAGGGAATTGTATTGCGTCTATGTTGATCTGTATTATGAGTGAGAAAGAGAGAGGAGGTTGAGCGAGAGAGGAGGGAATTACAGTGGATATGTTGTAAGTTGTATCTCTTCAGTTTGTTGGATAATATAAAAGGAAGAACTGGATTTTTCTCATGGATGTAGCCCAAATTTGGTGAACCACATATATTTTTGTCTCTCTTGTATTATGTGTTTTCTGTGTTTATGTTTCTGCAATATATTTTATGTGTTCCATTTCTCTGTAATATATCATTTTCTAACAACTAGTAGCAGAGCCGAAGGTCTATTTGGCTTATAAACTCACAAGAGATAAGGGTTCCTGATTCAATTGGGAGCAATGCTAGAATATGGTAGGTTTAGGGTAAAAAAAATTAACGGCCAAAACTACCAGCTATGGAAGATGCAGATGGAAGATTATCTGTGTCAGAGAGATCTATACCTACCATTGAGCGGAAAGACGAAGAAGTTGATTAGTATGACAGACACAAAATGGGATATTCTCGACAAGAGGGCACTTGGGACAATATGGTCGTGCCTAGCGGCATTAGTATCCTTTCATATTTCAAAGGAAACGACGATAGAGGGTTTAATGAAGGCATTGGCGAAACTATATGAAAAACCCTTGGCCTAAAATAAGGTATTTCTTATGAAGCATTTATTTAATATGAATATGTCAAGAGATGGATCTATTGCTGATAATTTAAATGAATTTAATACAGTTTCCAATTAGTTAAGTTCTGTAAGGGTAACTTTTGATGATGAAGTTAGGGACTTTTTATTTCTATGCTCATTGCCAAAAAGTTGGAATGGTTTAGTTATGGCCATTAGTAATTCTGTCTCTAGATCTAGTACTTTAAAGTTTGATGATGTTGTCAATGCAATCCTTAGCAAGGAAATGCGATAGAAAAGCTCTGGTGAGACATCACTTTGACTACATGGGCAAGAGGAAAGAGCCCAGGATATCGTAGTAAGTCAAGGAAAGGAATATCCAAGTCCAGATCAGGGATAATGTGCTAGAAATGCGCGAATAAAGGACACTTGAAGAAATACTGCAAGTCTCAGAAGGGAAAAGAAGGAGATGCTTAATAAGAAAACAATCATGAAGTGAATGTTACAGGTGATGTGTTGCAAGATGCTTTGATTATTTCATTAGAGCATATTATTGACGCATGGGTGGTAGATTCAGGGGTCTCATTCCATGCCACACTTGATAGGAAACGTTTTCATGATTATGTTAAAGGAGATTTCGGACAGGTTCAATTGGGTAATGATAAACCTTGTAAAATCATTGGAATGGGTGCAATTTTCATCAAATAGCAGAATGGAAATCAATGGGTATTGAAGGATATAAGGCATGTTTGAGATTTGAATAAAAATCCAGTTTCCATAGGGAAATTGGGAGGTGAAGGTTGTGTAACAAGTTTTATAGATAAAACCTACAATGTCACTAAAGGATCCCTGGTAATAGAAAAAGGAGAAAAGGTTGGTACATTGTATTTATGCAATGGTATTTCTAATTTTGTTAATTCTTTAACCTCTTTAGGAGAAGATATGACATTTTGGCATCATAGGCTTGGGCACATGAGTGAGAAGGGGATGCAGATTCTTCACTCAAGAAATTTATTGCCAGGTTTGAAGCATGTTGATTTAAAATTCTATGAGAAAATTGTTTATGGAAAACATAAGAATGCCAGATTCGTCAAAGTTGGGAAAGAAAATAAAAGTGAAAACTTAGAGCTTGTGCATACAAATGTATGGGGATCTGCTCAGGTATCATCTCTCGTTGGTGACCATTATTATGTTACTTTTATTGATGATGCAACTAGAAAAACTTGGATTTATTGTATTCGAAATAAATATGATTTATTTGATACTTTCAAGGAATGCAAATATTTGGTTGAAAATGAGACCGGAACAAGGTTGAAGTGTCTCAGATCAGACAATGGAGGTGAATATTACAACAAAGAGTTTGATAGGTATTGTTCAGATAATGGAATTCCTAGAAAGAAGACAGTTCCAAGAACACCACAAGAAAATGGCGTGTCAAAAAGGATGCACAAGACAATCATGGAGCATGCAAGGTGCAGGGGATTGCATGCAGGATTACCTTTACAATTTTGGGCAGATGCTATAGATACTGATGTTTATCTAATAAACAGAGGGCCTTCAATTTCCTTGGATGGTGGTATTCCAAAGGAGACGTGGATAGGTAAAATGGTAAACTACTAATTTTTAAAGACATTTGGTTGTGAAGCCTTTGTCCAGATTAATAAAGAAAATAGAACAAAGCTTAAGGAAAAATCAAAGAAATGTACCTTTATTGGATTTGGTGTTAATGATTTTTGTTATCACTTTTATGATTATGAAAAACACAAAATCATTAGGAGCAGAGATGTCATATTCAATGAAAAGGTTTTGCATAAGGATCATATGCAGGAAAGGAAATAGGGAAGAGAAAATAGAGAATACACGGTGCTTGATGAGATCATAACGAAAGTGAAGTTGCCTAAAAATCATAATGATCAATAGCCAGAACAACAACATAAACCACAACAGCAACAAGCACCTCAAAAACCCGAAATTGGTGTTAGAAGATCGACCGGGATAAGTAGAACCCTTGAATGATACTCTCCTTCATTATGTTATGTATTGTTGACTTATTTTGGTGAACCAGAATATTATGAAGAAGTAATGCATGTAGAAACTAGGAAGAAGTGGGAGCAAGCCAGGAACGAAGAGATGAACTCCTTAGCACATAACCATACTTTGGACTTAGTTAGGTTGCACGTAGGTAAAACAACATTGCAAAATAAATGGATTTACAGGTTGAAAAAAGAAGATGGAGGTAGAAAAAGGTATAAATCTAGACTTGTGGTGAAGGGGTTTGCACAAAAAAGGGGTATAGACTTTGATGATATATTTTCTCCTATTGTTAAAATGACTTCAATTAGAACTATTTTAAGTCTAGTAGCAACTAAAGATTTTCATCTTGAGCAGTTAGATGTAAAGACAACCTTTCTCCATGGGGATTTGGAGGAAGAGATATATATATGTAGCAACCAGAAGGATATGAAGTAAAAGGGAAGGAGAAACTAGTGTGCTGGTTGAAGAAGAGCTTGTATGGCTTAAAATAGGCTCAAAGGTAATGGTATCTAAAATTTGACAGGTTTATGTTTGAACAAGGTCATACTAGATGTCACTCCGATCACTGTGTTTATTTCAAAAGGAAAAATGATGGCAGTTATATTATATTGTTATTGTATGTAGATGACATGCTTGTTGCAGGTTCTAACATGCAGAAAATAAATGTGCTCAAAAGAAAACTAGTGAACTCATTTGCAATGAAGGACTTGGGTGCTGCAAAACAAATCCTTTGTATGAGAATAACTAGAGACAGGAAGAATCAAAAACTAACGTTGTCTTAAAGTAAGTACATAGTAAAGGTGTTGAAAAGATTTAATATGTAAATGCATAGCCACTTAGTATACCTTTGGCTAGCCATTTCAAACTAAGTAAGGAAGAGTGTCCCAAGACTTAGGAGAAATGGCTTATATATCTAAAGTTCCATACACATCAACAGGTTGAAGCTTAATGTATGCAATGGTCTGCAGAAGGACTGACATTGTACATGTGGTGGGAGTTGTAAGAAGGTACATGAACAATCCATGAAAATAACATTGGATGGCAGTGAAGTGGATTCTCAAGTGTTTGAGAGGTACCACAAATCAAGCATTATGCTTTGGTGGTTCAAACATTGCTCTACAGGGATATGTTGATGCAGATATGGCAAGTGATAGAGATAACAGGTGGAGCACAATATGGTATGTTTTTACTATAGGTGGAATAGCTATCAGTTGGGTTTCAAAACTACAAAGTGTTGTTGCAATCTCAACAACGAAAGAAGAGTATGTTGCTGCTATAGAGGCTAGTGAATAAATTAATTGGTTACAAAGGTTTCTAGATGAATTCGGTAAGAAGGAGTTGGGTAGGTTATACAATGATAGCCAAAGTGCCATACATATTGTAAAGAACTCTGTATTTCATTCCAAGAATAAAAATATACATCTGAAGTACCATTTCATATGGTTAATGTTGGAAAGTGGACAATTGAAGCTAGAAAAGATACACACTAGCCAGAATCCTATAGATATGTTAACAAAAGTTGTAACCAGGGAGAAACTAAGACTCTACTCAGTTTCAATTGGTCTTCAAGTATGATGAAGAAGATGAGAAACACACAAGTCCAAAGTGGAGTCATTGTTCAACAAATGAAGCAGTGGCATAGCTGATAGAATCAGTCTCGAAGTGGGAGATTGTTGGGTGTGGAGCCCAATTACCTTCTTTGTTCAGAGGTATCACCACATTGGACCCCAATTTGTAATGTGGTCGCAATTCTACCTGTAATGTTTGTGCTACAAGGGGGTCCATGCGAGGGTAGCAACGATCCTTAGGATTCCCCCCCTGTGGGGGATCAGGGGCAGTGCCCCCGAAGCTAAAAAATAGATGTAAAATTGCCTTGTAAAATGTTGTAATTTTGTAGTCAATCTAGGTCATTCATTAGGCAAATATCTGACGGTAGAAGTTATGTTTAAATTAGGGTTTTTTCCCTAGAAGGATACCCTTCTCTATATATGAGGGAATTGTATTGCATCTATGTTGATATGTATTCTGAGTGAGAAAGAGTGAGGAGATTGAGCAAGAGAGAAGAGGGAGTTACAGAGGGTTTATTGTGGGTTGTATCTCTTCAGGTTTCTAGATAATATAAAAGGAAGGACTAGTTGTTTGCTATGGACATAGCCCAAATTGGGTGAACTGCATATATCTGTGTCTCTCTTGTTTTATGAATTTTTTGTGTTTATAATTTTTCCATATATTTTATGTGTTCGATTGCTCTGTAATATATAATTTTCTAATACTATTGGGGCTAGTGGTCATCAATGTTGTATGTATGGATGGAAATTTCACTTATAATAATAAAATAAGAGCCAACATGCTTTCATGGATATGTTGTTAATATAGTACTACTATTCTTGTTGTATTGGCAATGTATGTTATTTAACTTACACATATGCTTATGAACTATTTTTTTGGATTTGTACAAATGTTGTTGAATGCGTGTTGTAGGATTAACTCATCTCTTTAACTTGTGGACTATTTTGCATCTTAACTTGTGATGCCATTTCGTCCATGTGTTCCTTTCAAGGGGTTCATTTCATTTTCATTTTATGTGTTGGAACCTTCATGCATTGTGAATAACACTACCACCCACTTCTACGACTCCCACTCCAGACGAAGTGACGTCTAGTTGGGAATTCATCTCAGGGGGATCCCCTGAATGTTGGTGGGTCCTGCATTGTGCTAGGCCAATTTTCCATCCTCGAGCCTATAAATTTTTATTTAATCACATTAATTAACATATATTTAGCCATAATTTTCTTATTAGGAAGACTAAAGGGTCTTTGTCATACTTCGTGGCCTAATGTGGTTAATGTGTGTGAAAGAGAGAAATTTTGAGTGCATTTACTATGTAGAGACATGCGAGAGGAATTTAGAGGATCTATAGGGGGATAGTCCCTTGCATTTATTCTGCTTCAACTCGAATTGATCCCTAAAATCACTCATAAACAACTCAAGGTCTACTAGCAGATGATAAACTCAAACAATTGCAAAGATTTAGGGGAACTAGATCCATTTTTCTTGATAATTTGGAGGGAAACAACCATATTTCAAAGGAGGTCACCCCTCAGTGATAGTTTTATAAATTAACAAGCCTAATGTCTCATTAGGATCAAAATTTTCGGAGCATGGAGGGCTACTAAGAGCCAAGTACTGAACACTCTCATTTTTACTTTTATATGCATGATGTATCTGAACTCTATTTTATTAATGAAAGGTCTAATTTTTCTTCACATTTGAGTTTTTTGAAGAGGGTTAAGTATACATAGTTGAGGTCCCATCCCAGAGGCTCCAAACCCTCTCTATGTATCTTATTTATGAATTATATTAGTAGCAACATTTCATTCCTTGTTTTAGTAGAAGTTCATTTGCCATAAAAATTGTGGTTGTAGCCTTGATTACCACCTCTTTTGTGGGAAGTGTGGTTGAGTAATCTACAACAACAATCCAAAAATTTGAGGTTGGTTTCCTTTGCATTTTTCTAGGATTTATCCCATTGTCTCTTTCATACTCCATTTCTGCAATCCACGAGTTAAAATCATATTTCTCAATTTTTCATGTAAGTGGGCTAGATGCATGTTGTAAGGTGAATTATTTCTTAATGAAATAAAATCTTTCTTTGTTTGATTTCATACAATTTGCCTCATCCTTTCTTGCATAGCTTATTTTGTTGCAATTTGTTCATAATTTTGTGTAATAAAATGTATTGTTGTTGGTATAAAAGTATTATCAATGGCTTGTAGGGTTGGCACACTCATCCTAAATTCCCTTTTCCATCATCAACCTCTTCCTTGTCATCGCACATTTCCCTCAAAATTTTGCCAATGTGACCATATTTCTGGGTTATTAGAGGGACATAGTGTGCATTTGTTTTTGAACAAGATGGGCCTCTAAGAGGTAATAGGCTTCGAAAAATCCTCACAAAACCCTCATATACCCTTACCTACCCTTTACCACCTTCAAAACACCTTTTTCACCCTCAGGATTCTCATAGAATCAATCTTGTAATAAAACATGCCAATCTTGTAGCAAAAGACGACAATCCTGCAACATCCTATAGTAATCATGTATTAGTCCCTAAACTTGACCATATTTTCTCCAAAATCTTGGTTTTCATCTCACAGGCTTGAATAATGACTCTTAGGCTCTGAATCCATGATTGAGAAGGACCCAAGACCACTTTTAACTTTGCTTTTCCTCACTACAAATACAACTGTGAAATAAAGCTTAGGTGACAAATTTCTAAATTGAGTGGTAATGATGATTTTCTTATGAAATGTATATCAAATCTGTTAGTATAGCCAAGTCCCTTTGAACACTGTGATTAAGAGGGTGATTTCCCAATGTAAAGTAGGTTAGGACTATTTCTTTGAATTCATGCACTTAGGGTTTCAATTACAAAGTGTTGTTCTTGCATAGGATTAGTTTCATTTGAAAGCAAATTTTCCCATTTTACAATTAGATTAATGATTCACATTCATGCAAGTAGCACAAGGTTTAAATTCTCCAAAAAGATAATTAATTTTCATTCATGCAAGTAGCATAACCTTTACATTCTAGAAGTTAGGGTTAAACTTTACATATCATGAATAACACTTTCCATTTCTTGAAGTAGAGTAATTGTTTTCATTCCTCTAGTTATAATATAACTTTATTTTTCATGGAATTCCTTTCCTTGAGAAAGATAAAAGAGTGGTCTCTATATGCCTTGATCTAGTCCATTTCTTGAAGGTAGCATGAGTGGAACTTGACCTACTCTGCATACAACAATATCATCTCTTAAGTTTCTATGAACCCCAAGTTGCTAACTAAAGTTTGTAGCCTTGTGAGTCTCAACAATCTTGTTGTGATACTAGGGCTCATCAAACATCACAAATAGAAAAGGGTTGGAGGTCTAGTGGGACCAGACCATGTCACCTCAGTGATTAAATATCTTGACATCACGGTAGTGTATAGAACCAATAATGTCATCCCACTGACCCATACTCCAATGATTTCTTGAAGCGCTTTGCACAATTCCACTAGGATTTGATTCCCAATATTACACGGATTTATATGCGAAGTAGTGCATGCAACTCATGTTACAACCAATTGGGAAACACATATGTGTATATACATATTTACTGTGTGGATTCACCACGTAATCTCGAAGCATTATAGTAATAGTATGACGGAAGAATCCATGGGATTAAGTGGTTGAAGTAGGTGCCTCCAGTATGTTTGGATGTAGTATGTTAGCAATGGGGGGTATCCATGATTCATTATATTAAATTTATATGTACATCGGGCACTACCCCTCACCTAGTCAATTTCCATCGAAGGAATCCCAACACATTTGAAAATGGTATCGAAGGGAAAATATTGAGATTTTATCATCTAGAATACATGGCCATAAGGGCCTCGCTTAGATTAATATAATGTTGTAATGTATTGACTATGAGATATTATATAGGTGTGTTATGTATATGAAGTGGACCATGGGAAGGGGGTGTCCCGCGAGTATGAAAATGCATGAAGAAGTCAACAACAGATAAAGTTATTACTTGGAGGGCCATGTGGGAACCATGTGGGGATCACGTGGGATCCATATGTCCATTCTAGATGACATGGCATGTGGCTGTTAGTTGAGTCTTTAAAGGATCTTATATTTTGATTAGGAGGATAGATCAAGATAAAATTTATACTATTAGAAAGGTCTTGATGATAAGGTCAAAATAATTTTGTCCATTTTAAGTTTTGAAGAGTATGAAAAAGATAAACAGCTCAGAATCCATTTCCATTAATGGACTTTGGAGGTCCGGTCATCAGAGTAATTTCCTCCTTCTACCCTTAGTGGGGATTAGGTAGAGTATGGGGTATGTTAAAATAATCATATTAATTTAAATATTAAATAATATTAAATATAATCTATTAATTATAAGTCAGGTTAAAGGGTTAAGTAAGCACTAATAAAGCTTAACTATTAATCAAGATTAAGGTTAATCATAACATATTCACTATTAAATCTTAATTGTTAATTAATCATCTAGCATAATAGGAAAAATGATAATAGAGTACTCATGTGAGGTGTGGATATGTAGCTAGCATATGCATACCTGGTATGTATACTAATAATACTTATAATAGCTAGTCATGGAAGTCAATCATTTAGTTGTTAGGTTAATAACTTAATATAAGGTAATAACATCAATACGTGGGACTACATACACCCCTCCTTGAGAATTTTTTTTCCTAAAGTTATAGGAAAGAGGATATTAGTTAAGAAACAACAACATAATAAGGCATTACAAACCATGGAGGAGATGTAGTCATCATATTAAGTAAATCATCTTATGACATCACTTCCTAAGAATAATCCTAAAGTAAACTATAACTTCTTATCCTCCCTAACCTATTTCTACTCCAATCTTATTCATTCTATACTAAAATACATTATTGCATATATTATAGTGATAAAAACACTAATATAACTAAGATGGAAGAAGTGTCAACTATATCAACCGAACGTCCACGACATGAATCTAGAAATCATCACAACATGTCTAGGGAAGAATGTCCATCACCAACCTCCCACGATTCCAAGTTTGGAGGTTGCATGGTGGGAAACACCTCCACACTTCCTCAAGGACTAGGGTTAAACCCTAACATGGAACACACTATGACATTGGTTTTGATGCTTGTCATTGAATAATTTATTTGGGTGGTCATTTCACCTTCAATATGCACCTTACCCTCATGTCATAATAGTGCATATCAAATCGATACAAAATATAATAGAATAATGCACATCATATCATTCCTCATTGGATATCTTGGCAAAGGGGGGATAATTTGGAAATCAATCTCAATTTGGAAATTAGGTTGAAAGAAAATTTTGAAAAATAAATATGAAATCAATTTTTTTTAGATATTCATCAAGGGTATTTCTAACATGTCACCTCATCTCTATGTAAAAAAAAATTTTATGTTTTTTTACTGAACTTATGACTTTCCCCATCAAAATTATACATTCCCTTATTGAATATGTCCTACCATCGATTAAATTCCATCTTATTTTGATATCTAATATTATCACCAAATAAAACGTACTGTTAAAGGTATATTTATTCATCTTGTTATACAATACCTAGCAAATTATGTTAAACTTACATTATAGTTCTATTTAGTTGTCAGTTTTAGTGGTAATAGTTGGAAGTCATGTTAACATGATAGATGCCAAATTTGTATAAGTAGAATCCTCAAATGTGGACACATTTTGCTTCTCCACATTTACTCTAGAGCTTTGTAATACTTGACATCTTTTAATTGTTTATCATAAAGTTTACTATGTTTGATGGGTTTCACATCACAATGATTTTTTTTTCAACTTAGAGGTTTGTCAAGCCCTCGAGAAACACAAAAATAAAAGCTTGTTTCTTCCATCAATCACATCATGCATAGCTTAGATAGATGAGGTATCATTGGTATGTTGCATCGAGGGTTACGGTTTCCATTTAAATGATGGGGAGGGTGTGGGGTTAATTATGGTACTTACCCTAACACTACCCCAATGTTAGCGTTCAGTTTGCAATCCCACTGTTGCTCTCCAGTGAGCTTTGCAACATCCATTGCAACATGGAAAATTTCACCAATTCTTGATTACCTTGTTGTTGGATACTTCAATTTAGGTAAATATTTTTAGGCCTAATAAGCCTTTCTTGCAATCTATAGGGGTTTTATATCAACATATTATTATATTGATTGCTATCTATTCATAACCAAGATTTGGGTCTAGGAGTTCACTCACAACTGTTGTTTATTATGGAGTTTCAGATTCCATGACCCAAACCACTTTGACATGTTAATATTATGTGCTTACATTCAAGTTTGGGCATTTAAGAGATCATAACCACCAATAGTCTGTAAGTATTTTCTTTGATTTTATTTTAAACTGGGTAAGGTTTTATCGAAACCCTATTCCTTATTTTAGTACATCACTTGCAAAAATAATTCCTTTCACTATTACAGAAGGTGATAGATAATGGTGACCATTCAAACCTAACTTGGTAGGTAATACCCTAAGCACAACAATTACTCTCATTATACTTTTCTATATGTGTTTGTATCAATAGTAACATCCCCCTTTTCGGCAATATTGTTTTCCTCGTAGGCATGAGAGTTAGTATTTTGGTAGTGATAAGGTCTTAAAGCTTAAGTTTGTCTTTATGGGTATTTCCTCCAGGTTCTTATTTAGTCCTTTAATAGTGATTGCAGGTTCCAACTCTAGAAAACCCTCTATACGTACAAGGAATTTATGCCGTAGGGTTAATTACCCATTACCAAGGGTTTTAATAGCATTTTATTTTGTTCCTTGTTAACTAGATTGATGGCCACTCATGACCTTAATTGTACTTGCTAAACTATTTCCTTGGGGATGTCTATAAGGGGATAGCTATGTATATAGTTCTTTTGGGATACTTATTTATTTAACAAAGATGATTATATTAGGCCTGGATAGAAAATGTTGTTGGTCAGTTATATGAGGAAACAAGGCTCTTGTAACTGAATATATGCACATTTATTTATTTACATTTTCCTAAAACTGATCAAACATAATTTGAAGTTAAACATGGTTTCTAAAATTTCTCTTATGGTTATTCTTTTTTCCTTTACAAGAAAATAAATTTTCTATCATCTAGATTCTGACTTTATTATTTGAGTACAAATAAATGAGCAAAGAAAATTATGTGAATAGTGTTTTCATGTTGGTTTTATCGATATACGCGTATCAAATTTTAAATGGATTCCATCTCTATTCTACATAGCTACTCTATATTATTATTCTTCCAACTCTTTATTTATATATTTTGTTTTCTTTAGAAATACCTCTAAATCTAACTTGAAAATATTATTTAACTATTCTTTATTATTAACTATTAGATAACAGAAAAAATCCATCCAGTTTTGTAGAAAGTTAATTCCTCCATTACATATTATTTCTTTCGCATACTTTCAAGAAAGAAGTATGCACATAAATATATATAACCCATTTTTTATGAAGGATAGTGTGGGCTTCACTCAATGCCTTCATAATATTCTTATTTACTAATTAGGGTATAGGATAATTACCTTTGGGTTAAGGAGTCACAATGGGTCTCTTGGCTTAGGCAACTAACCTAACCAAGAACAATTTAAAGTCTTTATCTTGTGACTTCATACTTTTCAATTATAGAACATGAATCCTTTAGAATAACCATAGACATAAAAAAATATAGATATAAAAAACATAGAAACAAATGTTGAGCATCATTTCACTTATCTGACTAATCACTTGTCCCGTCACAAAAAATTGTGGATAAAGAAATGCTCCGAACAACCAATGAGAAGTGGTATCTCAACTTGTACTACCCCGGAGCTAATTTCACATTCAAACAAATTTTCAATAGAGACCCTTTTAGGTATGGAATGGCTCCTCCTCGCAATATGCTACCCTCCTCAGTAGAATGTATTTTCCTTGAGGAAAGTAGCACCACAACTAAATTACTTTGGCCCCCACCTACCAGGCTCCAAGTTCATAAACTTGTCTCAGGATTTTCCCTTCTTACACTCTCAGCCAATATTTTCAAAAAAAAAATTAGATAATCTATCTGTAGGAGGAATGAATCTAGGTAGGCAACTATCTATGCCTAGTTTCCCTTCTTGGGCTACCCTAACTGTTTTCCTTAATGGTATATGTGTGTAAACAATTCTCTTATCATCTTTCTTCCACTATAATTTACATATTTGGCCAAGTGAAACATTTTATTCATATAAAATTCGAAAATGAAGAAAAAATTTATTTACATCACATTTTCATACCTAACCTTCATGATGGCCCGCTTTCCATAAAATTAAATTCATAAGTGTAGATGAAATACTTACAAGTTACGAGGAGATGTTACAGTATTGAATGCTGAAGGACGAATTGAAGTTTAATTAAATTTGAAGGGTCAATTAAGGACATGAAAGCTATGAAGGCAAGGTTTAGTTTCTAATATAGATAGTTAGGAAATTCCTTTGAAATCAAAAAGGTAATGACAGATTTCTAAAGGTGAAAATATTAGCTCCTTCTATGGGATGGATTTTCATTGTAAGATATAAATACCTAGACTTTGGGTTTAATAAATTAATGTCTTAATCCATTAGGAAATGCAGTCAAAATGTTATTGTGCGAAGGGGCACTCTACAAACCATTATAGATGTGATGTGTAGGTGTAATGTAAGAAAGTATCTAAACGTTTTTACATGCCTCATTATGTTAAATTTATATTAATGTGTTCAATTTATAGGACATAATGGATTTGTAAACATTTACATGTCAACTCAATTAAATAATAATAAAATGTTAAGAGTAATATAGAGCTCATTATGGAGGAGATCTTGTAGTGTTTGCAAAATGTTAAAATAAATAAAAACAAAAAAATCAATTTGTTATATTGTAATTATTCTAATTAATAAAATTAACGAATAACTAGGTTAAAATTAATATATACCCTACTATAGGGGAGATGTTGTAGTGTCCCTAAAAAGTTAAAAGTAATAAAAATACTAAAATTCAATTTTTTATATTGTAATTTTTTTAATTAATGAAATTATGAATAACTTTTTGGATAAAATAAAATCATAATATGCATATCACATTAAAATATATAAGTAGTAGGTATATGTCAAGATCCATTTTGGCTTAGATTTAAATT
This sequence comes from Pinus taeda, assembly GCA_000404065.3. Lineage (NCBI taxonomy): Eukaryota > Viridiplantae > Streptophyta > Pinopsida > Pinales > Pinaceae > Pinus > Pinus taeda. The sequence goes on along the minus strand of APFE030945760.1, from coordinate 52,589 downwards.
TAATTAATATGTGACATAAAAACTTTAATACTTACAATAAAATTACAGTATACAAATATTTTTAACCATGGATATTCATGCCCACTTTATCATAGATATTATTAACCTATAAATAGTACAATTCTTATAATACCATGGGTCAATACCACATGCCCAAAAGCCCTCTCTCATCTCACAATCAAAATATTTTACAAATATTTTATTTGGATTTAATCTTATAACATTTTTTTATTAAATTTAAAAAATATATATTATAATTTAGTGATAAATATTTTAAAGGAACGTAACACCAATTTAAAAATGATGGAGACTATGACCTAACTAGGGTTTTCCAAATACACTTGCATACAAGTTTTGGTTCAAATGGTTTTCTAAGGGTGAGGGAGCAAGACTACCTCCTACAGAAAAATTGTAGCCAAAGAAGGTAAAGGATTCAAGGCATGATTTAAAATCTTGGTAGAGGGATCAACATGCATGAGTGAGGGAGTATGTTGGATATGTAGTCAAGGTTGGATTGGTTAGAGAAGAGATTAGGACCAAGGTGTAATAGCGGACCAATCATATCAACAATAAAATTCAAAGAGGGGTAATGGGAATGGCCCATGCAAGCCCAAAATGCCGATAATCGCAACAACATTAAGGATAGATGCCCAAACCTAGGCAATCCGGGATCACATTTGCAAGTATGTGATTATCTACAAGTTAATGGGTTTATATCCCAAAGAGAAAGCTTTATGTAGCTGGATCAAGCATCATTGGAAGTCACGTGCTGAGATTGAGCTGAACTTAGGGTCAAAAAGTTTATTTAGAGTTGTCTTCGCTAATCTAGAGGATAGAGACCAAGTGTTTAATGGAGGACCATATTTATTTTCCTCTGTGGGATTATACATGTGAGTGTGGAAGGAGAACTTTACTCTTGAAAAACAGTCAATCACCAATGTTCTTGTATGGGTCAAGCTATATTCCTTACCCTTGTATTATTATGTACCATTGACCTCGAATCTCATCGGTGACACCTTGGGGAACTTCATAAATATCTCATATGTGACCTTGCAGGGAAAATATAACTCATATGTGAAGGTTTGTGTGAAGATGGATATATTTTGAGTGTTAAGAAAAGAAATGAAATTGAAATTTCGTGATGAAATTTTGATATACCCTGTTGATTACAAACATATTCCCTTTAGGTGTAAGTGATGCCATGAGAATGGACATCTGATTAGGGATTTCCCTTTGAAAAAATATGAGGATCAAAGAACGAAATAGGAGCAGAAAGACACTGAAGGTTTTGTAAGGAAAAATAAAAGATGACATGCCAACAGGACACAACAACAAAAATCGAGGGGGAGAAGAATAAAAAAATAGTTTTGTTCTTCTTTCAGAGAAGACACCTGAGGATAACCAGACCGAAAAAGATAAAGTCAACATTAGGAAGAGGACAAGGAAAAAGTAATGATGGAGGTCATTGAAGACCCTATTAAAACCATAGAAATAACATATCTGGGGAAAGACTTCAAAGGATATTTAGAAATCGCTCCAAGAAAGGAAGGCATAAAGGACATGGATATTTAGGATATAGTGGAAAGGGAATGGATGAAATTAAAGAATATGGTAGAACAATGGAGAAAAAGGGGTCTAGAGTCAAGCTCAACAGAATAGATGGATCGAATCCAATACATCTACCTGATGTGGGAATAAATGATCACATGGGGAAATTAGAGAGATGGTGGTTAAGGTAATATATTCCCAGACTCTATCAATACCAAAGAAAACATGAAGGAAACAAGGAAGGAAGTCGAACAATGTATCTGTTTAAGAACTGGGAGCAATGTCGGTAAACCCATGTAAGATGAGAGCTTTAAGCTCACCCCTTAACACCCTTAGTGATAAAATGAAAATTATAACTTGGAATGAAAGAGGCCTGAATATAGCAACCTCTTCTTGTTTGAAAACATCTACACATTTTTTTTTGATGCCCAAAGAGGAAGTTTTCTGGAGAGCAATGAAGTCATTGAGGGTTTTAGTCTTCAAAAGAGGTTTTCTCCATGGATGGATGCATAGGAGGGAGCTCTGCTCCCTCCTACAAGGAAGCAGTGGCCAACAAGGGTAGGAAACCTCCGGAAGCAGGCAAAGGTAATGCTAAGGAAGGTAAAAGAGACAAGGAAGAGGAAACAATAAGTACCAAATCGAAAGAGAATGACAACACAAAAGACAAGGAGGAAAATGACAAAAAATGGGGAAGAAAAGACAAAAATCAAAAGAGACTATGCAAACCCAAAGCTGAAATCACTCCTAAAGTAGTTTTAAATGAACCAGCGCTACAAGCACATAGGGATCACATGCGGACCTATGCTATCATATTCAAATTTGTGGGGCTATGGCCCACTGAAAATGCTTTACAAACATGGATCCGATACCAGCAGAAGCCTAAAGGGAGCATTGATCTTCATCTGGGGTCCAAGGGTTTCTTTACTATGGTGTTCACTAACATTGAAGACGAAGATAGAGTGTTTGAAGGTAGGCCCTATTTCTATGCTATAGCAAGGCTCTATATGCTACCATGGATGATGCACTTCATACTAGAGCGGGAAATTTTTACTTCAATCCCAGTTTGGGTAAGACTCTATAGTCTACCTCTTGAATATTAGCAAACAGAATCGCTAGCAGCCATAGACAATAAATTATGAAGGTTTGTCAAAGCTTCGGAAGCCATAAGGAGGGAAAAATATACCTCCTTTGCAAGGATCTGTGTCCAGAGATGGATCTGTCTAGAGCTCTCCCAGATGAGGTCATCTTGGAGGTCTTTGATGAGGAATGGATGCAGAAAGTTGAATATGAACATATCCCATTCCAATGCCATAGATGCCATGAACATGGGCACCTCTTAAGAGGCTGCCCCCTCAGCAAAGCAGAGAACAAAAGAAAAACTAACTCAATGAAAGACACAAAAAGCTTTCAGACAGTAGTTCATAAAAGAAAAAGTGGCAAAAAAAAGGGATGAAGAAACACCAAACTGAAGGAGAAAAGGTTAGTCATAATTAGTTCCAAGTTCTTGACGAGGATGAACAAATATCAGTAGAAGATCAATTAATTAATGAAGGTTATGAGAAGAAGGACAAGGAAGAAGAAAGAGATCAGATATAGGAAAATGATAAACAGAAAGGGATCATGCTAAGTGAACCAGAGCTTGAAATGGATCAGGAGATGACCCAGAGTGAGATGGAAATGGAGGACAATGAGCTACAAGAGATTCTAGATAGAGAAAACCTGGATCTAGAAGGGTTCTTAATTCAGGAAAAAACTGGTGGGGTAGAATCACTACCACAAGAAGAGTTCAACTGGATATAGTAGTTATTCTTATGGAAAAATCAGGCAAAGGGCTTGGAGGGAGTAAACAGGATAGGAAAACAGAGTAATCAAGGGGTGAAAATAGTAAAAATGACTCTGGGTTAGCACCAAGAAATCCAGGGAAAAAAAGAGGAAGGAAAAAGCAAAACAACTACTGATGGAATGTAGAAAGCTTATGGTAAACTCAGGTAAGATGAAAGATCTAACTAGTTACTCCTTTACCAATATTTAATTATGAGATTCACAAGTTGGAATATTAGAGGTCTAGGTAGCAAGAGAAAATAGAGAATGTTGAATAATAGAATGAAACAGGCAGCTCCAGATATAATTTTTGTACAAGAAATGAAATGTTCCATTCAAAAATTAAGGAAAATATACAGTAACTGGCTCAGTAGAGTTGAGTTTCTAGAAGTTAAAGCAGAAAACGCAACAGGGGGTATCCTCATTCTTTGGAATCCCCACGAAATTAGTATAATTAATGTGGAGGCATTAGGGAATTATTTATCAATGGTTATACAGCCTGTAGGAGACAGGGACACTTACCTAGTTACGAATGTTTATCGCCCTCAAAGGTTAGATGACAAAATCAGATTTATAGAATCCTTGGTGGATCTCTGGGGAAAACATGTAGGGTTACCTTGGGTCATAGGAGGGGACTTCAATATGATTAGATCGCTCTCTAAGAAAAAAGGGGGTACAAGAGCTCTTAATAAAGATTCCTTATCCTTCAAAATCTTTGCAGAAAACATGAAGATGGTTGATATTGAGACAAACAATGGCCTTTGCACATGGAACAATAAAAGAGGAGGGGATTCCCATGTAGCCTCCAAGTTAGATAGATTCATGATCTCTGAGGATCTCATGCTTCTAGACAAGGAAATAATAGCAAAAATTCTTCCTTCCGGAGGCTCAAACCACTGGCCAGTTCAAATGGAGATCAAGGGCATAGGTACCCCAAGAAATAGACCTTTCAAATTTGAAAATATTTGGCTTTCTCACCAAAAATTCATCAACAACATTGAAAAATGGTGCGTGGAGGATTTGCAGTCTCAGGGATCATCCATGTTCCTACTACACAAAAGATTAAAGCACATTAAGCTGAAGCTAAAAGCCTGGAACAAGAATGAATTTGGTAATATTTTTGCAGAAAAGAAATTCGTGGAAAATAAAATTCTAGAACTTAACCAAGCTTTGATCAAGGAAGGATTTGATAAGAATAAAAATGATCAAGTAGAGAAACATCATCAAGAATGGGAAAAGTTGTGTAAACAAGAGGAAATTTTTTGGAAATAAAAATCAAGCGTTAAATGGCTAAAAGAAGGAAAGCGTAACACCAATTTTTTTCATAGATCCACCATAGAAAATAGGACTCATAACAAGATCTCTTCGATCAAGGATGAGGAGGGACATATACATCAATCTCATAAGGAGATAGAAGCAGTGTTAGTTAAGCACTTCTGAGATATTGTCTAGGAAAACAAGTTAGTAGGGGAACCTTTCATCAAGAACCTCACTTCACATATCCCTAAGTTGGTTTCCAAAGAGGACAACTGCAATCTCAATAGACCTGTAACTGAAAAGGAGGTCAGTGAGGTCCTCAAGGAAATGAAAAATGGCAAGGCTCCAAGTCTTGATGGTTTCAATGTGGATTTCTCCAAAGCCTATTGGAATATAGTCAAAAAGGATATTTTAAGGGTATTAGAAGATTCCAGGCTGAACATAACTATTTTGAAAGCTCTGAATACTTCCTTTATCTCTTTAATTCCAAAACAGGAAAATTCTCAAACGCCAGAGAGGTATAGGCTCGTCGCTTTATGCAATGTAGTTTACAAGGTAATCTCCAAGGTTGTGACCAGCAGACTTAAACATTTGCTGCCTTCGCTTGTTTTGAGGGAAAAATTAGGTTATGTGGAAGGCAGACAAATTCTAGATAACATCGTTCAAGCCCACGAGGTCATCCACTCGTTTACTACTAAAAGGAAAGCGGGCATGATCATGCAATTGGACATTGCCAAAGCTTATGATAAAGTGAACTAGTCTTATATCAAGAAAGTGCTTACCGGTTTGGTTTTGATCATAACTGGGTCAGATGGGTCATGGGCCTGGTGACTTCCTCCAGCTTTTCAATTTTAGTTAATGGATCTCCATCTGAAATTTTTCTTCCTTCTAGAGGACTCAGACAGGGAGATCCGCTCTCTCCTTTTCTCTTCATCCTCATGATGGAAGGGTTGGGGCGGTCCATTAAGCAGGTTAGAGTTACAGGAAAAATTCAAGGTCTCCAACTTGTGGAGAATGGTCAAGTTCTGACTCATCAACAGTTTGCAGATGATACCATGTTACAGGGAATTCCCATAGTCAAGGAAGCACTAGCTTACAAAAAAAATTTGAATGACTTTGTTGTGGCTTCAGTTATGGAAGTTAATCTTTCCAAATCAAAAATATTTTTCTTTAACACCCATATAGCCATTCAGAGAAATGTCTCCAGAATTTTGGGCTTTTAAAGAGATTCCCTCCCCTCTAAGTATTTGGGAGTTCCTCTAATGACCGAACCTTTGAACAAGAACATATGGGAACCATTAATCACTAAAATGCAAGATAAGGTCAGGACATGGGCAATCAGGTTCTTAAATCTCGCTGGTAGACTAGTTCTTACAAACGCAATGCTCCAAGCTATCCTAGACTTTATGTTATCAGCTCTCCCAACTTCAAAAGGAGTCTTACAACAATTTAGAAATATCCAAAGAGGTTTTCCTTGGGGAAAAGAGGAAACAAGGAAAAATGGACATTAGTCTCATGGGAGAATATCTGTAAACCCAAGAACCAAGGAGGCCTAGGATTGGACGATACAAAGGTTCTCGGGGCCAAACTTTGGTGGCGATCAGTTAAGGATCCTAAGGCTTAATGGGCAAGCATCTAGAAAGAAAAATATGCCAGTGCTTGGCTTTCTTCTGATATCAGCAGAATGTTTGGAAACATGAAAGCCCCCCTCATATGGAACAAGGCTTGGGAGAAGAGAGAGGTTGTTCAAAAAAATAGTTTCTGGGAAATCAGAGAGGGAGATATAGCATTATTCTAGGAGGACAAATGGGAACAAGAACCAACACTATTGAAAGAGGAATTTTCAGGCCTCAAGAATGAGACAGATAACCAAGGATTAGTGAAGGTAAAGGACTTTTGGGAGCATTCTTACAATACAGGTAAATGGAGAACCTAGAGGAAAATAGATGGAAGAGAAGACAAAACCCTCAACAGTAGAGTAGAATCCCTTAAAAGGATAATGGATCAGAGGATGATTTTAGTTACTGAAGGGCAAGATCAACTAAGATGGGGTAACAACAAATAAGGTAACTTTAATATAAAGGAAGCAAAAGATATTCTCCTTGGGCTGGAATCCCATGTTTCAGATAGAACTTGGGAGAAGCTATGGAGGCACAAAGGTTGGATGAAGATCAAAATCTTTATGTGGTTGGTTCACCACAGGAAAATCTTAACCTGGGATAATATTAGAAAGGGGTATGCTGGGACCCTCCAGATGCCAGCTCTGTGAGGCTCAAGAGAAGAATATGTAACATCTCCTCAATAGCTACATTTTCACCACCAGGCTATGGGATATTTTTGCCACAATCTTCAAATAGTCTGATAGATACAAAGAAAGTATCACTAATACCCTAAACAATTGGAGGAATAATTTCTCAGATTATGAAGTTCTTAACTTGGCCTGGGCTCTTTTGCCAAGTTTCATCATATGGAATGTGTGGAAAGAAAGAAACAAAAGAATCTTCAAAGAAGAGAAGAATTCCTCTCTTCGCCTATTGGAGCAGATCTTGGAACAACTTAAGGAGAGAATAAGCACCACAGTTAGGGATCTCCCCAAAAATCCTCCCTCGGAAGCAGAGTTAACAATTCTCAAGAAGTTAGGCATGCAGGGGCTCATTCCACAAGGTCTAGACAGAAAAATAACCATGAGGTAAATGGTTAAATATTTCTGGAATCCTCCCCAAGAAGGTTTTTGAAACTATAGCATCGATGGTGCTTGAGAAGGTAACCTAGGATTAGCAGGCTTTGGAGGAGGTCGTTAGGATGTATCCGGAAGCATCATCTCCCTCTTCCATGGAAATTTAGGAAAAGCCGCCAGCAACATGGTGGAATTAATGGCTTTGGAGCAATGCTTAGAATTTCTAAAACAAGACAACTACCAAAATGTGATAATAGAAGCTGATTCTGAGCTTGTCATCAATGCGGCCAAGAGAATTGGCCATGGAATAGGACCAGAAAAAGTTACAAAACATTGGAGGTTAATACGGGTTCTCCATAAAATTCAGGAACATCTTTCGGGACTATGCACACTTAGATTCATCCATGTGTGTATAAAGGCTAACAAATTGGCAAACATTCTAGCCAACCAAGGTGTCAGCTACAAGGATAGCAAAATTTCAATGGAATGGCTCGCAATGTCGTAAAGAAACCTAAGAGATATTTTCCATAACCATGCGGAAGAGGACAGATAAGTGCATAAGAACAAAACTAAGGAAGCTAACCTTCAATGAGAAGATCTTTGCCTATTTCTCTTTGTCGGTCAGACAGGTCCATGGTGCGAGATTGAATAGGGTCAGCCTTTGCTGCCATGGTAATCACAACCCTGAACTTCACTAGAGTCTCGCGCAAGTTTTTCATAGTCAGGAGAGAGGTTGAATGTAGGAATTGACAACATACATTTTGGTGGAAACATTTCCCAATTTTGCAGTGGCAGGAAACAAAATTGCTCCCTGAGTCGTTTTGGAGTGATGACACGTCTTTCAAGCCGAAGGTGGTTTTGAACATTTGGCAACGATGCCATACAACTCATGACACATGGATGAGGGCGGGGTTTCAAAGCCACCCTCATTGCAGACTAAAGTTCGATCACTTCTGCCATGCGATTTTCAACTCCGTCATCCGATTTAGCAAGGCCAATCAACGTTTGGGATTGAGTGAGCAGTTAGGTGGGGTCTAGGGATTAACCATCTTGCTTCTTCATGAGGTGATTTATATCTCCGACGTCAAATTAAAATAGAAGATTGGACGACAATGATTAATAGGCAAGGTATGGTTTTTTTTGGCTTGACTTTATGTGGGGAGGGTTCACGTGCCCTGTGATTCATGTTACTTATTCTTTTTTGTACTCAAAAGGGTGGGCGTGTACTTTTTGGGGTTTCAGGGCAAGGTCTTAGTCGAGAATTCGCCTATTTTGTCTTATACCTCTCAGTATGGTGGAAATGTGTATATACTATAAATTATGTTTGATTTAATGAAATAGAAGGCATGAATCTTGCTTTAGCAAAAAAAGAAAGAGGCCTGAATATGCTTAGAGAGAAAATACTTTTGAAGAAGAATATTAAAATGGAAAAATCATATCTAATGTCCTTGCAAGAAATGAAATGCACAACAAATAATATTAAATAAGTGGGTAGGAAATTAGGATGGGGGTTTACTTATTTAGATGTCGAAGCCCAAAGTACTGCAGGAGGATTGGTTACCTAATGGAATCCATAGGTAATGAATCTAATAGACACAAAAGCCACTTAATTTTTCCTCATTATAGAGATGTCGGTAATAGGAGTCCCTCGATTTATTATTTTCATAAATGTCTATGGTCAGCAGAGGATTTATGACAAATTAGGTTTTATCCAGACTTTAAAGGAATTAAGCAGAAGAAAACATTATCTCCCTTGGATCATAAGGGAGATTTTAATATTATCACTTCTCTGGTAGGAAAGAAGGGAGGTCAAAGATGAATTGATAGAGACTCTGAGGCAGTCCAAAAGTTCATTGAAGAAGAAAATATAATAGATATAGAGATAGGTAATGGAATATTTACCTGGAGTAACAAGTGAGGAGGGTTGCATCAAGTAACCTATAAATTGGATAGATTCCTATTTTTTGCAGATCTATTGTTGCTAGGGTTGAATATAGAGGAAAATATTCCCCCTTGCCACGAGCTCTGATCATTGGTTGATGGTGATAGCGATTGCAATGTTGGGAACCTCTAAAAATATATCGATCATATTCAATGCATTCTGGATAAATCACCCCCTGTTTAGGGAGAATATAAAGATATGATGGGAAGATCCTCTCCCAATCCAGGGCTCTAAGATGTTAAAATTGCACGAAAAACTAAGATATATTAAAACCCAACTAAGACATTGGCATAAAACAATATCTTATAGGAAAACAGACAAATAGAAACAAACATGAAGGTGTTATAGAAATAATTGATAGAAGAAGGGTACACAAATCCGAGAAGGAATAAGGAAACAAAGCTGCTAAAGAAATGGGAGAAAATATACTTAGAGGAAGAAATCTTATGGAAAAAGAAATTAAGGGTCCTATGGCTAGAGGAAGGAGAAAATAATAATAAACTCTTTCATAGATATACAATAGAGCATCGAAACTGAAATAAAATTCTCACGATTAAAGATCCAACTAGGAAATATTATGAAGCACGTCAAGACATTGAGTAGGTGTTGGTTCAATACCTTCAGAAGATGTCAAAGGAGCCCCTACTAGATAGATCAGAATCCATTTAGAATATTGTTAAACATATTCCAATATTCATAACAAAGGGAAATAATAGAAATCTAAATAAACTTATCCCCATGGAAGAAGTCACCAATGTTTTCCATGAGATGCCTAATGGTAAGGCACCTGGCCTAAATGGCTTCACCATAGATTTATTTAAATCTTTTTCGGAAGTAGTAGAGACAAATGTCTTTTAGGTGGTGACAGATTCCCTGAACTCAACCATGATCCTTAAAGCTATAAATTTTATGTTTATTACTCTTATACTAAAAGAGGAAAAATCCAATACTCCTGAGAAGTTCCAATTAATATCTCATTATAATGTGGTATACAAGATTATATCAAAAGTTGTAGAAAAATATATCAAAATGGCGCTTCATATGTTGATATTAGAATAAAAATCAGTCTTTGTGGAAGGCAGGTAAATTTTCGATAATGTCGTCCATCACTGTGAGATAGCACATTCCCTAAAGAATATGGGGAAGATGGGAATGATAATTGAACTTGAAATTTCAAAGGCATATGATAAGGTCAATTGGGAGTATATGGAAGAAATTTTAAAGGCATTTCATTTAGATAATAGATGGATCAACTAGATCATGGCCCTAGTCACTTATCCTAGCCTTTCAGTTTTGCTAAATGGATCTCTTGCTAAACCTTTTTTCCCTTATTGAGGAATTTACTAGGTGGACCCTCACCTTCCTTGTTTGTCATAAAGATGGAAGGATTAGGCAAAGTGATCTTAGCAACTACCAAGGAAGGGGACATCAAAGGCATTCAACCACATGAGGGGTGACTAGGTACAATGAAATAGTACTTTCTAGATGATACCATGCTACATGGTATCCCTACAATAAGGCAGGCCCAATTGTTCAAGTCTATCTTGGACACATTTGCTACAACTTTAGGTATAGAGATAAGGCACTCCAAAATATATTATTTTATTCTTTAACTCACATATTTCTTTACATATAAATTTGACAATTATCCTAAGCTTCGAAAGGAAAAGTATTCCTTCCAAATATTTGGGTATCCCTCTAATAGTTAAATCTTGGAAGAAATCTAATTGGGAGAAGATTGTATCAAACTGGGAAGATAGAGTCAAGTGGTTGAATTGTAGAGCCCTAAACCTTGTTGGAAGGTTGGTTTTGACTAAAGCTATACTACAAGGAATTCTAGGATATATGTTATCAATACTGCCAACTCGCAATTGTATTTTGCAAAAAATTAGAGAAATTCAAGGGAATATATTATGGAGAGGAGCTCAGGATAAGCGGAAATGGGAATTGGTAGCATAGAATATGATATGTAAACCAAAATTTCTGGGTGGGCTAGGTTTATAGGACCCATAGACTTTCAATAGAGCGTGTAGAGCTAAAATTTGATGGCATTAGTTAAAGGGAGGTTCTTTGCATTGGACCCATCTTTGAAGCATGAAATATGCCCACAATTATCTCTTGCAAGACCTTGTCCATATGTCAGGAATAATTAAAGGTTCAATGATATGGAATTTGGCCTAGGGAAACAAGGAGGTAATGCGAAAAGATTCCTTTTGGGCAATCATAAATGGGAATTTGAATTTATTGTGGGAGGATTCTTGGTAGGAGAAACCCATATTACGCAAGGAAGTGTGGTGCCCAATTGAAATGGGTACTAAGGTTCAGGGATGGATAAAATTATACTAGTTCTAGTAACTAGTCACTAATGGTAATAAATGGAGAATATGCAACCTGAGTATCTTTTGGGAGAGTAGTCAAAATGAGGAGGTAATCCAAGAAATGGTAATAGCATTAAGTAAGAGAAGAATCCTCTATACTAACAACCAGGATCAACTAAGATGGGGAAAATATGAAGGTGGATAATTTAATCTCAAAGAAGCTATAACTTATATTGAATATCACCAATGTGAGACAATAGATTAAGTATGGATGAAAAAATGGTTTTCACCTGAATGACCCAAAATTAAAAATTTATTTTCGTTGGTCTTACATAGGAAAGTACTCACATGGGAAAATATGGTGAAGAGAGGTTTTATTGGGGCCTCATGGTGTTGCCTCTATGAATGCGAGGGGAATCTCAACCATTTATTAAAGACCTACAGTTATACTTCTATAGCATTGGATAGGGTGGATTATATTTTCAGAAAAACTGATAGAATGAGGGATAATATTCAAGACACTATCAATAAATGATGAGGGAAATATACTAAAAATGAAATGGTAAATATCACATGGTGCCTAGCCCTAGGTTTTATCATTTGCACTATATGGAAGGAATGGAACCAACAAATTTTCCAGAATAAGAAGCTCCCTACAGAAAGCCTAGTTAAACTCATTTAATGCCAATTGAAGGTAATCATAATCATGAGAGTCAAGATTTCTGATGAGAAATCATCAACACATGTGATAATAATCCTAAAATTACTAGAGATGGAAAATCCTAGTGTGTAGGTAACTGAGGCCAATAATCCTTGAATCCATATTGGTTCAATAATTTCGATCCACCCCCCGAAGCCTTCTTCAAGTTGAATTTTTATGGGGCTTCAAAAGGAATCCATAGGAATGTAGGTCCTAGAGAATTTATAAGAGACCGGGCATGGAAAATTTTGAAGGTCTACTTCATCAACTTGGGACATGCTTCGAACAATGCCTCTGAATTCCATGTCATGGAACAAGGGCCCAAAATTGTGGTACTAGAGACGATGGCCAATGTTACAGTTAAGAGATACATTAGAGGAAATTTTAGCCTAAATTTTCCCATGAAATTTTCACATACATAATATGCATACCAACCAAAATCCTTTCAATTCAAAAAGAGGTACATGTAAATATTTTGGAGGGAAAATAAAAAAAAAAACTACCTTTTTTAATTGTATTTTTAGCTTATGTCCTTAATGGTTTACTCAAATTTCAAGTGTAGACACTTATTGGACGCAAAATTATTTTTTTCATCTGACGAGTACACATTTTGTATACTTTTGAGCAGATCCACATTGATAAAAATTGAAGATATATTAAAATAGTGTTGAACACCTTTTTTTAATATATCTTCAATTTTTATCAATGTGAGTCTTCTCAGAAGTATGCCAACACGTTTTTATTTTCCTATTATTTTATCATTTTTTCTTAGGAGGCCACTTTTAGGCTAAAATTTCCTTTAATTCTTGGTGCACCCCATCCAAGTGGTAAGGAGGTTGCGATGTGGCTCACAGGTAAGTAAGGTAATGAGAAACAGACATATGGCACAATTAACTAAGCACATGAACAACAACACCTAGCTACTCTCGTAACAATGGAATTCATCCCAGTTTGAACGTCAGCAAATGTGGTGGTGGACAGGCTAGCCAATGAAGGAGTTGCCAACTCACATATGTTTATGAATTTAGAAGGGTAAGAACTCTAGGAGGGATAGTTAAGGGATGATTTCCAAAAGTTGGTACAAAAGAACAACGTCATGGCACCTAGGATGGAGTACAACACAGAGGTAGTTCAAGGCTCAGGAAGTGCTCTACCTACTGATATGATTAATTAAATCTTATATTACAGAAGATATAGGAAGAGAAAAACGAGGCACAAGATGGGACAACGAAAAAACAATATGGACAAGGTCGTGACCAATGAATATGATGTTATGAACATCTACATCAATGTTTTTCATGTAGGGTAGTTCATAGATGATAAGGAGGAAAATGAGAGGTGGGATGGTACAATAATTATATAGGATATGTATTGGGGGTAAGGAATGGTGATAATGAACCTATAAAATTTTCTAAGATTGGCGAATGAAAGCGGGATATGAAGTAGGCTCACATGAGATAGAAACCCTATCAATGAAAGATCATAGAATCCAAAGGTAGAGATTGGTAAGTACCTAAAAGAAAGCAAGACAAGGTAGTCTAGTCGTAAAGGCTTTAAATTATTAGTTTGATGACCTTTCTTTCGATCTATGCTTGGTAAATGAGTAGTTTTAGAGAAGTGGGGAATTGATAAGAACCAATTTTGAGTTGGAAATGGAAGATGAGTTGAGGTTGAGAAGAGTTAGATATTTGTAGGTAGGCTAAGGGGGAAACCCAGAATGGAGCTCAGGGAGAGGGATGCTATAAACACACGTGCATGGAAACAACTAAAAGTGTAGTAGTAAAGGCTTATCGCTCTATTGTCACACTAAGAGGAAAAAAAGTGGTGGATCTTTGAGAAAATGAAATTTGCCAATAGAGGAGGGTTGTCCCCAATAGATAAATTGAGGAGGAGGCTGACTCGATCATTGACACTAGAGAATCTAGAACCCGCACAACCCTATAACACAAAGCCCTAGAAACTGCTTGGTGTGTGAAGACCTCGGTAGGAAAGCTACAATAAAAGGGCTTGGAAGAAAGGGCCAAAGGTCAGGATGACACCTTAAGTTAGCTGAGGGACATTAATCAGTGGCCTGGTGGTATTAAATTTATTCTAAAGATCATGTTGGTAAATATTGAGAAGTTGCAACATGGTTGTAGAAGCGACCTTCACAAATTGTTCAATATTTACATGAAGTATATACATGACATTGATATTACTCTGGGGAAGGAAAAGGAGAACCAATGCTCCTCAGTAAGTTTAAGTCAAGAGAGGCAGGAGGCTTTAGTGTCTGCATGGAGGAAAATCCAATAGTGGATCCTATGAAAGCTTCGACTCGCGAGGTTCCTGCGGAATGAGGTGATGGCGGGGATGCAGGCGTTAGGGATAATCTCTCTAATTTGACAACAATCTCCTGAATCTCTGCCTCAATTTCCTTTGAACTGTCTTCAGGAGTATCAGTCATTAACTGATAGCTTCCTTCCTTTTCTTTAACGGGTCACAACCTTTCTAAGTTATAATCAAGGGAGCAAACTTAAAATCACAATTTTACGCATGCTTTACGAGGAAACTATATATTTATGATTATTGGCGACCTTCCAACAATGGATTTTCTACAAACTATACAAACACAATACATTAGATCTCATTCCAATACAAAGATGTCTAGAATACCAACGAATCGCCCATCGCTGGCTCAAACCATACGAATGGATGAATGGTTATGAAATGTGCAACAGCGAACGACGGTTATAATATAAATAATTGATAGAACGTTTAGCTAATATCCTGCATACTGTTAGAGCAAGACACTACAAGGAAATTACCACTGTTCTACGCTTGAACCGCACTTGTAAATTCAATCCAAACCATACAAGCTTGAGAGCCCTCTCTCTCTCTCTGTGCAAACAAATATAACGCAATGAAGCCACATAGTGCTCCTTACCTTCTGGTTGCAGTTGAACTTCAATCCAAAATAAAACAAAGAATAAATCTGCACACAGCCTTGTATTCAACTAAGAATATAAAGAACACGCCACGTATATACAACATATGATGTTGTATACTCTTTTAATCTAGAATGGCGCTGGTTCGAACTTATGTTGCCTTCTGCCCTCTCCACGCAAATACAACCATGCTTACAACTCAGGATCCAACCAAAAGAATTTTGGAATAGTCGTTCAGGTAAGGCATATAAAGATTCATGCTTTATATTGTTGGAGAATACACTTCCATCGCTGGAGAATACACTTATACCTCGCCACCGTCACTCGATTGGATTAATACACTGATCTTTATGTATTACATGCAATTCATTTTTCCCACGCTTGGCAAGGTGTTCATACCCAGTTTATATATATATATATATATATATATATATATATATATATATATATATATATATATATATATATTATATATATATATATATCACCGGAAATCGGTTGCGCCACCGGTATTAATACACAGGTTTATATATCTAATATACAAACAGCTGCGCCATGTAAAATCTGTGGAATGTTCCCAACTTTTACAGCGATTTTAAACTATATCCATTAACAATACCATTCAGTTTCATTACATGTGAGAGTTCATAAAAAACACTGGCATCACCTCTCCTCTAATTTGCTTGGCAGCCAAGTCTCCTCTTTTTTATTCATATGGATAGCTTGCCTTATTACATAAGTAGAACTTTACATAGCAAATGAAGGTTTTTTTGTTTCTTTTACAACTAGTCTAGCATGCTTTATGCTAAGTTTAATTAGAAAACGATGGCATGCTTTATTCTTTATCTATTTCCTATTTTTTAAGTAAAAAAAACATAGAAACAGTAGGCAAAAGGATCCCACTCCTTTCCTGTAGATTTTTTTTATTTATTTTTGGAATAAAACGGAAGATTTTTCCCTTCTGAGTCACATGCTCCTGCATCAGACTCCCAAGGTAGAAAAATTTCATGGTCTCCTAATCATGTGTCTTGTGGTCTTGATCTTCCTGGATCCCACAATTTGTCCAACCATCCAAATGCTTTATTCCTTTGCTGCCGCTGCATTTCTATTGTCCTTTGCTCCATTTTCTTCTTCCTGTCAATTAGGTTCAAGTTCTGATTGATCTTGCTTGTTGCTATTTCTATTTTCCTCCATTTGGATTGCTGCATCATCAACTACCATATTTCTTCAATTTCTATGTCCAGCTTACTGTTGTTGTTCCTAATTTTTGTTAATTCAGCTGCCACCATAGCTGTTGCTAACATTGATGTTGTTATTGTCAATGTTGTCTCAGTTGTCACCATAGATGTTGCTTCCGCTGCCGTCATAGATGTTGTTGTCGTTGTCACCATAGATGTTGCTTCCGCTGCCGTCATAGATGTTGTTTCCGTTGTCACCATAAATGTTGCTACCTCCCAAGCTTCCTGTCCCTCTGCAACATGCATTGGCTCATCACCTGTAAACACAATCAAATTGTCAGCATTAAAATCAGAAGACCCACTGATCTCATTTGTTGATTCAATCACCAAATTTTCTCTCTGCAACTCCAAGTCTTTTTTAGGACTCAAAAAATCTTCACTAGCTTTCTCCTCAGCTTTCTCTGGCAATACTTCAATATGTTGCTCTGAGTTCTTTTCCGACTCCTCTATCATCACATCAGTATGCTGATTTGTATTCACCATGAGACTGTCAACTAGTCTCGCTTTTCTACCATTTTCTTCTTCATGACTGTCATTCATAAAAACTTTCTTCCCTTGCTTCTTCAGCAAATTAACCTTCACATAAGTCCTCTGTCTCTCCAACTCTCTTCTCTGGAGATCTAGTTTTCTATACAATTCAACAACTTCCTTAGGAGTAGAACTTAGAAAATTCACACGATTTTCCATATCGTCCTTAGTGCTTGACCCATCATTAGCTGGTCCTTCTTTCTCTGTATCAACATCCTAATTAGATTCCTTCTTCTGCATCTCCTTTAGAGATCTTGTTGTCTCATCATCGATCTAAACAACCTTCTCTACATCCATCATCTGCTCCAAGTATTCCTTTCCTCCAAGTAACAGAGTTGTTGAATCATTCTTCTATCCTGGTACATCTTCTTCCTGCAAAGGCAACAATGTATGATTGACACCATCCTTTCCAAACTTGTAGGTGTTTCTCTTCCCATCATGCATGGTTGCTCTGTCATATTGCCAAGGTCTTCCCAGCAATATGTGACACACGTCCATAGGCATCACATCATAAACAATTTTATCTTTGTACTTACCCACTTGAAATTCCACTTCACACTGTTCACTTACCAGCAGTTGATGTCCCTTTTTCAACCATGACACTTTATAAGGTGTTGGATGCTTCATTGTCCTCAGCTTCAATTTTCCACTACTTTTGTAGAAACCAAATTATCAGTGCTGCCACTACCAATGATCATCTGGCAAAATTTCCCTTGGACTTCGCACATTGTCCTAAATAAAATCTTCCTTTGTGGCGGTTCAGCCATCTCCTTTGCCGGCTTAGGCAGGACTTTATTAAGTACCAAAACTCTCCTCTTTTTGGTGTATTTACTTCTTCTATTACTCTTTCCACTGGTGCCTCTTCCTCAGCTGGAGCCATAATTGCATTCCTCTACTTTATTTCTGCATTCTCTGGGCACTCAAAAGCTCTATGTCCCAGCTTAGTACATCTGTAACATCTTATTTCTCTTCCTCCTCCTCTACCTCCTCTTCCTCTAGAAAAACTCCCTCTGCCTCTTCCATCGCCTCCTGTGGGTGCATGCTGGGTTGAGTTATTGCTAGCTCCTTCTGTAGGTGATGTAGATCTTCCACTACCACCTTGACTTCCTTTTCCTCTTAAAGTCCCTCTCCCTCTGGTAGAGTGCTTCCTCATGAGTTTTTCTTCAGCTTTCAGTGCTATCTGATAAGCTTCCTCTACTGTTTTAAGAGACAACAGACTTATCTCATCCTGAATGTCCATCCTGAGGCCATTCATATATCTAGCCACCTTCTCATTTGTGTCTTGGGCTTCTCCAGCTCTTATGCTCACCTTATAGAATTCTTTTGTGTATTCTTCTACTATCAAAGCTCTCTGTCTAAGATTTTGCATTTGTCTAAACAATGTCTGCTGATAGTTACTGGGAAAAAAATTACCTTTTAAATTTGCTACCATTCTACTCCAATTCTTGATTGGCTGCTTACCAAGTCTCTTCCTTTCCGCCTGCACACCATCCCACCAGAGTGCCCCATGGCCTTTTAATTTGGTGACAGCAAACTTTACTTTATTCTCATCTTTTGTTTCTTCATAATCGAAGAATTTCTCCATGCTATTAATCTCGTCAATCAATTCTTCTGGATTAAATCCTCCTTGGTAGATCGGCACTAATTGGTTCCATGGCCTGGCTGTGGATTTCAACACTGACTCAAAGAAACTCATCTCAAGAGTAACCTGTACAGCTTCCTCCTCTGTAGCTTCAACTTCGGGCTCAATGACATCTCGATCATCTATGTTCCTGTCTGAGGTTAACACATCCAATCTAGCTTGTGGCTCTTCTAGACTTTCCATTATTTCAGCATTTGCAACAAGTCATCCTCTTCCACCACGTCCTCGTCCTCTTCTAACTCTGAAAGCCATCCTTCTCCTACTCCTGAGATTCAATTCAATGTCAGTTTCTGATACCACTAATGATGGCGTGGATGCAGGCGTTAGGGATAATCTCTCTAATTTGACAAAAATCTCCTGAATCTCTGCCTCAATTTCCTTTGAACTATCTTCAGGAGTATCAGTCATTAATTGATAGCTTCCTTCCTTTTCTTTAATGGGTCACAACCTTTCTAAGTTATAATCAAGGCAACAAACTTAAAATCACAATTTTATGCATGCCTTACTAGGAAACTATATATTTGTGATTATTGGCGACCTTTCAAGAATGGATTTGCTACAAACTATACAAACACAATACATTAGATCTCATTCCAATACAAAGATGTCTAGAATACCAACAAATCGTCCATCGCTAGCTCAGACCATCTGAATGGATGAATGGTTATGAAACGTACAACAGTGAACGGTGGTTATAATATAAATAATTGATAGAACATTCAGCTAATAGCGTGCATACTGTTAGAGAAAGACACTACAAGGAAATTACCACTGTTCTATGCTTGAACGGCACTTGTAAATTCAATCCAAACCATACAAGCTTGAGAGCCCTCTCTCTCTCTCTACGCAAACAAATATAACACAATGAAGCCACGCAGTGCTCCTTACCTTCCGGTTGTAGTTGAACTCCAATCCAAAATAAAACAAAGAATAAATCCGCACACAGCCTTGTATTCAACCAAGAATATAAAGAACACACTACGTATATACAACATATGATGTTGTATACTCTTTTAATCTGGAATGCCACCGGTTTTAACCTATGCCACCTTCCGCCCTCTCCACGCAAATACAGCCATGCTTATAACTCAGGATCCGACCAAAAGAATTTTGGAATAGTCATTCAGGTAAGGCATATAAAAATTTACGCTTTTTATTGCTGGAGAATATGCTTCCATCACTGGAGAATACGCTTATACCTCGCCACCGTCACTCGATTAATACACGGATCATTATGTATTACATGCAATTCATTTTGCCCACGCTTGGCAAGGTATTCGTACCCGGTTTATATATATATATATATATCACCGGCAATCAGTTGCGCCACCGGTATTAATACACAAGTTTATATATATCATATACAAACAGTTGCGCCATGTGAAATCTACGGAATGTTCCCAACTTTTACAGTGATTTTAAACTATATCCATTAACAATACCATTCAGTTTCAGAGAGTTCACAAAAAACACTGGCATCGTCTCTCCTCTAATCTGCTTGCCAGCCAAGTCTCCTTTTTTTTATTCATATGGAAAGCTTGCCTTACTACATAAGTAGAACTTTACATAGCAAATGAAGGTTTTTTTGTTTTTCTTACAACTAGTCTAGCATGCTTTATGCTAAGTTTAATTAGAAAAAGGTGGCATGCTTTATTCTTTATCTAGTTGTTATTTTTAAACTAAAAAAAACATAGAGACAACAGGCAAAAGGATCTTACTCCTTGCATGTAGAATTTTTTTTTTATTTTTGTAATAAATCAGAAGATTTTTCCCTTCTAAGTCACATGCTCCTGCATCATGAGGTTTGGGAAAGTGACAATTTTTTTCACTCTCTTTACTATAATAATAGATTACTTTGATATAAGTTTTAGTATGTAGCCTAGTAGTTTTTTTGCTAATTTTAGGGTTGTAAATCGGGGATAGCAGCTAAGTATAACTAGTAATTATTATAGTAGTAATAGTAATATTTTCAAGTTTAACAAGAGACAAAATAACTTAATAGTTTTCTTCAACAGAGGTTTTATTAAGAAAAATTGTTTGTGCAACTAGTCTAGCTTCCAATCTCGCAGACCATCTGCCATTTTTTATTATGATTTTTTCGAAGTAATACAAATATTTTCTACTAGCTTACAAAAAATAAAAATAAGCTAATAGTGATTATATTAGTAATAGTAATATTATTAAGTTGAAAAAGAGACAAAAGAGCTTAATAGTTTTCTTGGATAGAGGTTGTATTAAGAAATTTGCCATTTAGTTTTATGATTTTTTCGAAGTAATATAAATCTTTTTTGCTAACTTACAAAAAAGAAAAAGAAACTAATAGTGATTATAGTAGTAATAGTAATATTTTTAATTTGAACAAGATACAAAAGAACTTAATAGTTTTCTTGGATAGAGGTTGTATTAATAAAATCTATTTCTACAGCACGTCTAATTTCCAATCTAGCAGACCATCTAGTCTACTTTGCAATCTCACAGGCCCTCTGCCATTTTGTATTATGATTTTTTTGAATTAATATAAATATTTTATGCTATCATACAAAAAAAAGGAGAGATTAATAGTGATTATAGCAGTAATAGTAATATTTTTAAGTTTAACAAGAGACAAAAGAACTCAATAGTTTTCTTGGACAAAGGTTGTATTAAGAAAATCTATTTTTGCAGCAGCTCTAGTTTCCAATCTAGCAGACCATCTCTCATTTTGCATTGTGATTTTTTCAAAGTAATATAAATCTTTTTTGGTAACTTACAAAAAAGAAAAAGGAACAAATATTATAATTAATTTTGAGATGTATCTAAACCCTATATGACATTAAAATAGACCAGACTAGATCCATCTTAACTCGCTATCTACTAAGCACCGAGAGGGATCAAATCTCCTTTCACTTAAGGTTTGCATCTCAAGAAATTTAATCCCTTTCAACACTTGGTAGATCTAGAGTTAAGACCAATATATGTTGGTTTAATTATTATTTATAATTAATTATAAATATAAATATTAATTCTATGTTCTTTTATTTTATTTTTATTTTTATTTTATTTTACTGAATTAAAATGTCAAAACTTACAATATCTCTACCATATTGGGATTAAATTTTTACATAGGAGTTAAGTCTACCTATGAACCTAAACTATAAAGAAAATTTTCAATAAAAAGTGGATTGGATGAGGGGAAATCCTGGATAAAATATAATATAATATTATTATATGTTAAGCAACATTTATTATGACCACACCCAATAAAAGAATGGTGAGGTTGGGGGAAATACTATTTAAAATTTAATATTATTACAATTTATCTAATATTTCTTTGTCACCCCAACCTAAATATTACATTTTACATAATATTTCGTGCAGAAATTTTATTGGTGAGTTTGTTTCACTTAAAACTTCAAATGTAAAGAAATTTTACAATAAGAATTATACCAGTTGATGGGAAATATTGGGTAAAATATAATATTATCATATTATAATTTACCCAATATATCATAGTAAAATATGCATTACACAGTAAGCTGTAACCATCGGCTGAAGGGTTCTTACCAACAAATGAAACACAAACCTCTTAAGCTTCTACACATATATACACTTTATGTATTCCATTCAACTATAGAATGAAAAATACATTGGGCCACCAAATAGACATACAAATGCTCAACGACCACATATCATACTTGTTTTTTACCTCTATAGGCTACATCCATTCAATCTCATCATTTCCTATAGCTAATTATGTATCTAAATATACCATCAAAATAAGATGGATCTAGGCTAGTTTATTCCCCCCATTAAATGGGTTATATTCCACAAGAATACCATGGGTCAATAGCATGGATTATTAATACCATGGGTGTCATTTTTATTTTTTTCTATTATTAATTTTTATAGGGCTATTTTTTTATTTTTTTTATTTTCATCAATTTAAAATGTTTTCATTATATTATGTTTCCATTAAGTTACATATCTCTACCCAGATTTTAATTTTAATTTTATTTTTATCTTGATTAGATCAAACTGTTTACATTACATTATGTCAAGTACACATCTCAAGCATACTCAGAGAGCAACCTCCCAACCTAATAAAATATGAATACAATTTATTAAAAACTAAAAAAAAATGTATATATTTTATTTTAAAATAAAAATACTATATTTTTAAAATATTATATTAAAATCTAGATTCCAAAAAACTCCAAACCTAAATTAACTATTTTAACTTAAAAATTAGTCTATTTTATTTATTTTTATTTCTATGTAATTTGGCTGAGTCAAAATGTTATATGTGACAGATGAGTACAAAATATTACTACATCTTTGTCATACTTACTACATCTCTATCATACTAGGCTAGAGAGCAATCTGTGGAAATAATAAGATATAAATAGTGTTTATGAATTAACCTCCATTTTATCATATAAATTAAAATAATAATTTTGTAAACATATTTAAATTTTGTTAATCAACAATATGACATTTTTTAACCATGGATATTCACCTCCACTTTACATGGGTCATCAACTATGACATGTCCAACATCTCTCATTGCACAATCAAAATATTTTATAAATATATATGTTTTTTAATTTTATTTATTTAATTTTTGTGCGGAGAGACACTCTGTGGCCCACTATGGAAGGAACCTTGTAATGTCATGTTATGTTATGTAAACATTTTGAATTGCTCAAATAACATAAAAATATAAATAAAAACATAATTATAACTATTAATTAAAACATTTTTACTTAGTGCAACTATTTAAATAAAATAAAATAAAATAATAATTGTAATTGTAATTAGTAATTCTTAATAATTAAACCAACCTAGACGCATCTTAACTCTGGATATATCAAGCTCTAAGAGAGATCAAATCTCTCTGGGTTCAAATATTTATCAAATCTCTCTAGGTTCAAACCTTTCCTCAAGTTTTGTAGTCAAGACAAAGGTTTACACCTCTAGAGATTAGATCCCTCTCTACCCTTGATAGATTCAAAGTTAAGATGGATGTAGGATGGTTTATAGTCTTAGTGAAAAATGTAGCTCAAATAAAAATGTAGGGGAATTTTATATAATAGAAAAAATTACATAATTGAAAATTTCGAAAGCAAGACTATGGTATAAGGTGGAGGTTCCAAAGGTAGACTAGTAGCAGTGCACTTGGGCATACATGAAGTGTTTTAGTTTCCTACAATTGATAAGAAAATGAAATCACTATTCCTTGAGGTGACAAAGGAAAAAAGAGTTAGGAGATTAGTCACAAACCTCATCTATGAGATATTGGCATGACCATAAGTTATTAAACTTTGCATGCTTACAATGTTCTTTGTG
This sequence comes from Pinus taeda, assembly GCA_000404065.3. Lineage (NCBI taxonomy): Eukaryota > Viridiplantae > Streptophyta > Pinopsida > Pinales > Pinaceae > Pinus > Pinus taeda. Next base: position 28,669 of record APFE030945760.1, on the reverse strand, counting down.
TGTTTTGTTCTAAAAGCTAGCCAAGTCTCTATTCATAAGACTCCTCATCTTGGCCTTTTTGTTAATACATTCTTCATCTTATCCCAAAAAAAAAATTAATTTATTGTACACATGAATCCATTTCGTTTTAACATCAGTCAATTAATTTATCCTTATTCTAACCTCTTCATGTCATCCCAAAAATTTTATTTTTATTATACACATGTATTCATTACTTTTAAATTTGGACCAACTAATTTATCCTTGTTATGACCACATTAAACTAAAACAAAATATCCTCAAAACCATATAACTATAAAAAAAAAAAAAATTATAATTGAACAAATAAAAATACCTCCATGCTATACACCAACTCCATAGGAGATTTCACTCTCACAATCCCCGCATGACACTAACCTAAAATACTAAATTAAATATTCATCAACTAACATACTAAATTAAATATTCCTAATCATAGACCACTACATATCTACGACAAATTCAAACAAAACAACCTCTAAACATAAGGTCTCCACGATCAATTTTTGTCATCTTAACCGCAAACATTCCCTTAATGCCAAAAACCCATCAAAGTAATCACTAACTTAAAAATATCACTTAAGATTATACATACACTTACTAGCACCAAAAAAAGGATTTTCATTATACATATTGAAAATACTTGCTATGAACGAGAGAAAATAGGAATAAATTTAAAATTCCATCACTCATAATAATAATAATAACCCTACATGAATGATGAACTATGATGATCTATGATTTTATTTATAATATAGTGGTCACTCATGAAAAGAGAATATAATCTTGTGAATGCGACTTTGAACATTATGATGATCTATGCTTTTATTTATAATATAGTGGTTACTCATGAAAAGAGAATAGAATCTTATGAATACAACGTTTGATTATAGTTAATATATTTGGGGAGTTGAACATATGTTCTTATCAGCGCAAGGTTCATGAAAGCTAATGTTGTTTTGGACTTATTAGTTTAAGTTAATATTTAATGGTTAGTTAAATCATACTTTTACAGGCCGAGCGTGCGCCTCTCTTTTTAAAATCATATTTACATTTTTGACCAGCCACGTTTATTCAAACAACGACCATTATGAAAATCTATGACGTAAAGTTACATCCAAAAGACTCGTACCAACCACACACACATATATATATATATATATATATATATGCTTTTATATGATAAATTATATTAGGTTTATTTCTTAAAAATATTTGATGTGTAATATTTATATTGCTCAGCGACTCCAAAGTTGTCCGTATCCAAACATACAACGCGGAAGTTATTCCAACATTAAACTGTGGTGAGCTTTGATCAGTCATAATCAGTATTTAGTATATAATTATTTTTCCAATCATTTTACATAATGCTATTAAAAAATTCTCTTATGTGTTTTATTATATTATTATTTTCCAATAATTTTGATCCCCTATTATCTGTTATATTCTCTTGCTTATCCTTTTTCAGTATCAAACACTTTTGTGTGATAAGGAGCATTCACATGCTGGTTGCCGCTTGTAAAGTTCTATAGTGCCGTACCTCGTTGTCGTTGTAAGACAACTGCGTGTAAGACATTTATCAATCAAATCTATTATTTCCGTTTTCGATTGCATTAAACTATTAGATTATATGTTTATTATATAAATTTGTTCTTCTCAACTAATTGGTTTTACTCTCCCTAGTGATATGATATATTCATGCTAATTTGTTTGGAAAACTTCTGATTATTTAATTGTCAGTGAGAGACCTATTATTAGCTACTAACCAAGAATCAAGGTTATGCTATTAAGGAAAGCATTTCGTTGGTGGTTTAAACTAGTAATCTATAAAGAATCTATAAGTGATAGATATTTATAGAATCTATGAATGAAATGTTCAATGTAGAAAATAAATAAATTAAGAACTCAGTATTTTAAATACTATTTTTACTTTTCTTTTATTGCACTTTATTTTCTGTTTATAAATGTTATTATTCACATTAACTTGAATTCATTTTCTTTCTATTTCCTATTTAGCTTTAACAGGGTCATTGATATATACTTTGATACATTTCCCCATATATATATATATTTTAAATTTTAAAACTAAAACTAAATGATATAATTCCACATTACTTCACTACTTTATTGTCTTTTTATTTTACACTTTATTGTTTATTTATGAATCTTCTTATTTCCGCTAAATACACTAATTTTTTGTTTGTGCTTATTTTTTTCTTTAACCATGTCATTGTTGTACTGTTTAACGTTATATTTACCATATAAATGTTTAAATTTTATTTCGATTTATAAATACACCATGTTTTCTAATTTCATTGTACTGTTAAAATTAGAAAATAAGTATAATTACTAGCAAGTTGTTAGAACATTGAAAGCCAGAATTTGAATTTGTTAGAATGACAATGAAACACGAGTTTGAGTTTGTGAGAGAGATCACAATATGTGTCTTATTTTTATATATCGATAAATTCATATTAGATAAGTGGTTTAGGGTTCCATTCATTTTTTACTTATACATTCTAATTCTAATTTAGTGTACAATTTTGTTGTACTATTTTATTTTCTGACATTAAAACAGAAGTAAGAGGGTATGTGGGTGATAGTATCATTGATTGATATGAGGGAGTTGCAATTAATAGAGAAAATAAACTGTGCTATGGAATCAATTTTAGTGGGTAGATTTTATTGTTATCTTATAGAATAAAAGCCTAATGAATGCGAAGAAGACCATCACTTTTATTAGAAGAAGATGAATTTTTGTTGTGATAGATTGTGAGCTACTAGCAATAAAGGGAATTAAAAGGGAATTAGAATTTGTGGCAAATGAAAAGGAAAGGTTTTGAAAGACCTATAATCTAGGCACATGGTGCATTTAGTTTATTTTACAAATAGGCACATGGTGCATTTAGTTTATTTTACAATTTATTTGTAATGATATTGTGAAAATTGTTATGTGTTGGTAAAATTGTTATTTTCATTATTTTTATTTTATTTTTCTTATTAAACATGCGAAACATGACATATTTATATCTCAAGAGAGTAAATAAATTAGATGTATTTAGTTCATAAGAGATATAAATTAGATGTATTTAATTATATGAACTAGAAGTTTAAGATAAATATATTAATGGAAGGATACAATATGTAAACAATTGTGAATGGAACAAAAGCTAATCTAGCTACTCTTGCCAAAGATGGGGAGAAATGAGAAACTAAAGAAAACATTCTATTGAGATTGTCTATAAAAGACACCATAAATCGTCATACAAGGGAGTCGATCATGTCTAGCCATACATGGAATGAACTTAAAGGTCTGGATTTCTATAAGATGTTTAATAAAATTGAGTAATATTTATAAAAAAATAGAAATCTATTTAATTTACTAAAAGGTATAGATTTTTATAGGATGTTTAATAAAATTGAGTAATATTTATAAAAAAAGGAAATGTATTTCATTAAATTTGTAAAAAATGAAAAGATTTATAATTATCTATCTAGAGTAAAGGTTATAAAAGATAAATTGAGTGATATATGTGAGAAGGTGTAAGTACTCGAACATTGAATGATGTGTTATATGAATATCAAATATTCATCACTATTAATGTAGCAGGACATAAAGTACATGTATTTCATGATTCGATTATCCGTATGCAATCAAAGGGAAGGAGGAGGAATGTTATTAATAAATTTTAATATTTCAATTTTCCTTTAATGATGCTCAAGGAAATGATTGATTCAAAGGAATGACATGGGTTGAGAACAATCGGGATAAATCTAAGGCAAAAATGTATCTAGGTAGGTTTCATTAAAAGCAACTACTTGTACAAAAAGGAATGGAACCTATAACTATTTTGATAGGTTTTGACACTATGCTTACGAGTCTAGAGGAAATACATTTAATACGTTGAACTATAGAATAAAAAGCAGATATTTGTTGATAAAGAAGGAGAGGTAGCTTATGTCTTCAAAAATTATTATTATTATTATTATTTTATTTCAATGGAATGGTTTATCAATTTAGAGCATTTATTAATATCAAGTGTACTAGAGTATAATTTAAAACTCATCACAATTAAGCTAACAACATTATTAAAATATATGCACTTGATGATAGATCTCATCAAATGAAAATACATGTTGATGTATGTGTATTTTTTTTCAAATCACCATGTAAAATAAATAAATAAATGTAAGGTATGTTTCATGGATTAAGAAAAATATAATCTTAGTCTCAACTAATGTAGTTTGATTTTTCAATTTTGAATTTGTGAAGTGATGTTGTCATGTGTAGGATATACAAGATGTCAGAGAGGAACGGATCAAGGTGGCATACATCTACAAAATTGATATTACTGTCGAGAATAACCATCTTTTTTAGTGAAGTGTCACTATAGGAAAAATATGAAACTTAGGGTATGGTCATCTAAATCTTAAGTTTCTATTTTCACTTCGTTGAAAAATATAGTGGAATCTCTTCTCATTTTTAAGAAGGATTATCTGAATGTGATGATTATGCACAAGAAAAATAAATAAGAATTTGATTCTAATAGGAATATAAAAAATAAAAGAAATTTTCATGAAAAAGGATCAATAAAAGGAAAATTTCTTGAATTAGTGGTACTAATGTATGCTGACCAAATCATACTAAATAACTTAAGAGGGTTTCTTATTTTATAAAATTTATTGATGAAAAAAAAACCTTTTGTGAATCCATTTTATAAGAAAGAATAGTGGTATTTTCGAAATATTTCAAAGTGTTTGTGAGAATAATTTCGACAAAATTACATAAAAAATCTTTTGTCAACACGTTTCGAACCAACCAGTGTAGTTCATCATGAGAACAAGTTGAAGATCCAATCTGAGTGATAAGTTAAATAGGTACAATAGGTCATTCCAACAGCTATATTTTACTAAGTAACGGATAAGCATAACCTTTAATGGCTAGGTTTGACCAGGCCCAAGGGAGAGCGACCAAAATTTATTTATCTATTTATTTATTTAATTATGATTATTATTATCATTATTATTGTTATATTATAATATTATATTATATTATATATATATATAATATTATATATATATATATTATATATTATATATATATATTATTAGAATAAATATAATGGTAAATCTCAAATTTTTGAGTTACCATTTAATATTATAATTATATACCCATGATTTCCATTATTAAAAGTAAGATTTAAATCTAGAACTTAATTAAAATTAAGAATTTTTTATTTTTATTTTCGATAATATATATAATATATATATAATATATATATATATATATATATATATTAATTAATAAATTTAATATTAGTAATACTTAATTATACTATTGTGATAAAGTGATAAAATTATAAACCAATATCATATTATTATGATATAGTAATTAATAATATTTATTATTAATATTAACTTTTAGCTCATATTACTAGCTAATAATCTGAATAATAATTTTTTAAAGGACCAATATTATTTTTTTTCTGGGCAAAGACTAATCTACTTATATTAAAGAAACTGTAAAAATATTTACAAGAGGATTTAACCTCTGAGAGTGATTTAGCAACTCTCTATCAAAAAATTTCACAAAAATATCTGTTCCCCTGTTTGTAAGGAACACTGTACAAATTACTGCAAGCAAGAACAGGCTTCAGAGCAATGAAAAGAGGTCTTACAGGCCTAGAAGCCTGCGATATTGCGTGTCATTATCGAAAATACAAAAAATTGTGTGCTTGTCATGCTGGATTTGTCGCGAGCCTCAGTACGCTGCAACATTGTAGCCGAACAGGTGTAGCCTATCAAAAAGTGTTGTGCCATAATCACGAACTACCAAAACAGAGTAAGAGACTTTACCACCAGAACAGAGCAAGAGACCTTACCTTCAAAACAGAGCTTACTACTTGAAATTTTTTGAACATTGCCGGGTTTCCTTGTCCGGGGCTCGCTCCCAGGTGACCTCCACACCGTCCTAGACATCTTCAGGCTTCATTCCCGGCAGCAACTTGAGGTACAGAATGTTTGCAAAGGAGTTATCAGGCTCCTCATCCATAACTTTCTTCTGGGTTGAAGCATGCCTGATATCTTCCGTCTCTTGTGGAGCCTCTAATTTTTGCTGAGCAGTGTCCATGATATTCTTGTCCTTCATGTTCCCTATCTCCTGAAGCACCTATGCCTACTCCTCTGAGTGAAAAAAATTTCTTTCTTAGTCTAGCTTGCTCTGTGACGAAGGAATGTAAGAACTATCTTCCATCCATCTCCTCTGCGAGGAATTGTCTGAGGGAGAAGGCGTTTGTTCCTCAGTAGCCTCCTTCAAGCTTCCATACTCCTCATCTTCTTCTGAGAAGATGACCGTCACGAGAGCCGAAATTAGAGGTTTGTTAGTCCTGCGTCTGAACTGGAATCTTGCTGACTGCACAATGTTGCTAATGGAGTAGCCCGAATCTTCCGATCTGGTTGAAGGTGGCGACGCACAGGCGAGGGGTGAAATGTAGTGAGGGCTTTGACTGTCCCTTCCTCCCGAACCTCCTCGCTACCTAGAGTTGCGTCCACGATGAGGTGTAGGTCTTAAATGAGCAGCCATGGAATTAGTTCGATATGAGGCAAGCGTGTTTGAAGGCAAAGAATGCCCCGTCTTAGCCTGAAGACTAATTAACACCACAATTGCTACTCTGACCGCCTCAAAGTTGAAGAATTTGGATTCGTCAACAGGGGAAGCGTCGCTTTCGTAATGCTGCACCGCCACTAAGCGAATCGCTTGAGCAATCTCCACCTCTACATCCCGAGAGTGCTTTAAACCAGGAGTAGACGCAAGGTTGAACTGAACAGTGTGGTAAGGCCTGCTACCGCCTTTGCCACCTTCCTCTTTCTTTACCTGAGCTTCCCCTCTTTCTTCCTCGGAGCTCCATCTCTCATCCTGCCCCCAAACTCGAACTATGGAGAATGTTCTGGTTACCAAGCAGCCATCCTGTAAATTCCTCCGCGATGATCTTGGGACAGCGGCTAAATTGAATGGCATTGAATGCCGTTCATATCAACCAACTTGAAATCCCTTACCACCTGTCGTGCAGCTACCCGCTGTCCTCTCCGCATGGCGTGCGCATGGCTCACATTGAATGCATATTAACACCCGCATCCGGGTTAAAGGACCAATATTATTACTGGGGCTACATTATTGTATTATTTATAATAGTTCATGTTATAACTTTTATCTTAAGGTTAGTTTATTTTCCTAGGAAAAGGGTTCAAGGGTGAAAGATTCAATTATTAATAATTATATAATTCAAACCGGACTAAGGGAGGATAAAGGAGAACATGAAACAAAAGAAAAGCAGGGATGAGGAGGTTAGGAAGACAGGGCTGGGATCCAACAACTACTAATCTTCCAGCCATCATCCCTAATAAGATTTATGGATCACAAAAGTCTAAATTCTATAATATTTCAAAGTGTTTGAAAATATGGTTAGAAATTAGATAGGTAGCTATATCGATATTTTTAAATCAAATGAGGAGAGGAATGGAATTCCAAGTAATTCCTAAAATATTCCAAAGGTAATGGAATTCAAAATTAGTACTTGGTTCTACATATGATTTAGAAAAGTAATGTCATTGAGAGGAAAAACAAAATCATTATTTAGTGTGATAGAATTATGTTCAATGATAAGCATTTTTCTAATAGTTTATGGGCCAAAGCTACAAGTGTAGTTGTGAATCTATAGAATATAAGCCTAATGAGAGCATAAAATTCATTATAAACATTTCATTAGCTATAAACTAGTTATTAAGTATTTGTTACTTTTGGTGAGTAAAAAATATCCCAACATTATGAAGGAAAATAGAGGGAAACTTAAGCAAATTTGGTCAAATATGTTTTGATTAGTTATTGTGGTAACCAAAAGCATTAGAAATTATATAATATTGTTATTAATAAAGTATTTTCTATTAGGGAAGTTATGTTTCATCATAATATGGAAGATATTCAAGAGAAAATAAGCAAAGATTAATGGGAATTTCCTAAAGAAGTCAATGAAGGTACAAGAGTAAAATGAATTGAAGATCAACAATATCATGTTGAAATTGAAACTAGAATTGAAGATACCAAAAAGAGGGTTTCAACTCCATGTATCGAAGCACTATGAATATCAACAGAGAAAATAGGAAAGAATCCAATGAGGGATACATATTGTTATTTGATGTCTTAATTCATGCATGTTATTGAACCTACAAATTTTGAAAAAGCTAAGAATAATAAGGATTTGATGGTTTCTATTTAAAGATAATATAATTGTATTGTGAAAACTGACATTTTGGAGTTAACTATATTAAGTGAATATAAATTCCCTATATAGGCTCAAAATTGTTGTTGAATTTTAACAACAATTATAATAGAAATATATATAATTTAAAACTATATTAGTTGTGTAGGGTTATTCAGAGAAACAATAAGGACACATTTGAACTTATAGCTAAAATGAACACCACTAGATTTATGATTGAACTTATCGGTAACCATCATTAGGGCTTACATTAGATTGATGTTTTTGAAAGCCAAATTAAAAGAAAAAGGTGTATCTTCTTTAATTATAATGTTTTATAAAATATAGAAAATAACATTTTTACGGAAGTTAGACAAAGAACTCTATAGTCTCGAATACACTCTAAAGTCATGATATGTAGAATTTTTTTTAGAAAATATTTATTGAAAGTCATATGACTCAAATATTTACATAATGAAGAATGAATATGGGAGTGTTTCTCTCATTTTATTATATATTGTTATTTTAAGCATAATAAGAGGGATATAAGTTTGATAAATGAAACTAAAATAAAAACATCATTCGAGTTTGAAATGAATGATTGACATATAATAAACCTTCAATCACTCAAAAAATATAAATAAACTTATGGATAAGGCAAACATGGAATAATGCAAATCACTCTCTACTTTATTAAAATAAAATGTTAACTCTTATATTGATAATAATGTTAAAAAAATACCTTATAAATTACAGCCAAGTATACTCATTGAATTCAAGTTTAAGCCACATGAAACTCATCATAAAATAATCAAAAGAGTAATTTGAAACACTCATAACATTTTCAAATTTATATTAAGTTGCACTTATTTTGTATGTTTTGTCACTTAGATTTTATCTAGCACTTGCATAATAATTTATTTACCTTAAATTTCGTATTTCTTTCTTTGCATTAAATGTTTAATCCTTTATTGGAATTTATTAATATCTTCAAAGAAATAATTTATAGCCATTTATTATATTTTTTTTAATTTATTATAAGCTACATTTTTATATATATATATTATATATATATATATATATTATATATATAATATATAATTTTTCTATTTATACTATATATACTAATCTTTAAGTTATTATATTTAGTATATTTTATTTAATTAAATTTATCCAATTTATGAAAATTTATTATTGGTTTTTTTTTTTTTTTTTTTTTCGGTAAAAAGACTAAGATTCTATTACATGTACATAGTAGAAATTACATGCATTTTAGCGGGATATATCGTAGATTCCATGGCCAACTGGGAAGCCATGGTACAAACATAATCGTTCAAAAAACTCCCACGCAGGGGATCCAAGTGACCTTAAAACTTCAAGACAACCAGCAGGTTCATTGGAGTGAACCCGGAACAACAAAATTACAGGCCTTAGACGCAAAACTTAACACACCTGCGCAGGGGCATTCTTCTTTGACTCGACTAATAAGACCACTGATTGACCTAGCCCAGAACTAACATGAGCACGAGCTGACGTGCAGACAGTCACCCGCGCTACAGACTTTACAAAAAGGACTGTGTTCCAGAATAACATTAAACCAGAGCGAGTAGATGCCTAAACTATGACAAATCAAAATGAAGCAGAAGCAGGACCTGAGAAGGAAGAGGAGCGCCGAGTCAGGGGCGCGCTTGAACTGGTGGCTCATCCGCTGGTGGCTTCTCCTCCACGATCTCGCACCAACCGAGCCCTTCAGGAATGCCCTCCCACATTGCAGCCCATTTGGCTGCGTCGAGAGCCCTTGCAGCTTGGGATGAGGAAGGGTCTTCCATGGCAGCCTTTCCTGAGGAAGAGGCCTCGATTGCAGGAGGAGGCAGTGGCAATTCTTGACCAGGAATGTCTGGAGGAGGAGCTTCCCTAGCAGTTGGAGAACCTTCACCATCGGCTTCTGGGGTTCTTGTGAAGAGCACAGAGATGTGCGCGCTGACCCCCTGAGAGTCTCCCAGCCTCCCCAGGGTAAAGACAACAGACCCGAATGCTGGAAGGGCAAGACCCTCCATGCTGGCCCCGCTGACCTCCACAACTTGCTCGACCGGAAGAGGAGCAGCTCCAGCTCGATGGTGGCAGAATTGGCAGCAGCAATGATGATGCTCCCTATCAGCCTGCCCACCTCCGCGACCTCTGCTTGAGCCCCTGCCTCTTCGGCAAGGTTGTCTATGGTGGAGCCAAGCCATGGTGAATTCGTTCTCCTCTTGTCCGGGACTTTCGACAACCGCCACCTTCCTTCCTTCAACCTCGGTCCGCCACCTTCCTTCTTCCCAATTCTTCCTCCGCAATTCCGTGATTGGGCTTCTGTGCGCTGTGGGAATAACCAGGTTGAGGGTGACTTTAGGTGGTGCTCTACCCAGCCAGCACCAGGCGTGTCCCCACTGCATAATATGAGGTGACCAGACCCCAAACCGACTGTGTAAATCGCAGAACAATGGCAAGGAGCCAACCCCGACCAGAGATATATAACCCAAACCATTCTGGAACCATCCCTCAGCTCTTGCCTTACTTTCATCCATGGCAGCATTAACTGCTCAGAGCTACCTCCCCGACTGGAATTCGAGTTGACGGCGGACGGGCTTCGGTAGTTATGCTGCATGGGGGGTGGCATGTGCTATCACGTGGGGGCCAGGTGGTGCATCCTCCCTCTGATCTGTGGCACCCGCATCTGGGGGATCAATGTCATTTTGAAGAAGAATCTTACATTCCTGAGAATGCCGGGAGCTGGGAATGATGTCCAAGTTTCCTGCAAGGAATGGGAGATGACTTTCTACTCCTATATTGGCTAGGAGATCAGCGACTTTGTTCCCTTCACGTCTCGAGTGGTGAAAGGAGATAGCTCTGTGATTATGCAGCTCTTGAGCAATGTTGTGTAATCTGGCCTCCAGTCTCCAGCTGTCGGCTACTTTTCTGGTTTGAGAGCCGTTATGAATGCGGGAGACCATGCCTAGGATGATTTCGGAATCTCCTTCTACAATCAGAGGGTGTAGGTTCTGACGCTTGGCCTCAAGTAGTCCTTGCTAGAGACCCTCCAGTTCTGCTAAGTTATTGGTGTCCCAGCCTATATTCCTGAAATAGATTAGAATGGTGTTGCCATTATGATCACGAATGATTCCTCCGTGGCCTGCAGGCCCTGGATTGCCTTTAGATGCCCCATCAAAATTTAATTTGTATGAGTTAGCCGGTGGGGCAATCCATTTTCTGTTCTCTTCGTTGTTGCCTTTCTTAGCTCTTTGGGAGGCGATTTCTTGAGGCAACTCTAACATCCAGTTGTTTAGAATGTTTTGCTCTCTGTCCTTGGTGGGAAGGTCCTCTTTGGTCCAGGATTTCAGGTGCATTGTCTCTTTGAGGTTGTTGTGCATTCTAGTCCAGATCTCCTCTATGGTCGAACTCTGGCTTTTGAGGATCCTCCTGTTCCTTTCTTTCCATATGTTCCAAATTACGATTCCTGGAATGATGTTCCATAGGTTATTAAGAATCTCACTGTCATAGGGGCTTTTTGGCCATTGTCTGATTGTGTCGATGATGTCTCCAGGTTTTTTACCTTGCAGCTGGCATCTGAAGCTTACCTGGTCCCATAGCTTGCTGGCTAGTGGGCATGTGTCTAGAAGGTGTTGTAGATTTTCTTCACTGTTGAAGCAGTTGTGGCAGATTGAGGGCCCATGAAAGTTGCACCTTCTTAATTTGTCCCAGGTGAGAATCTTTTTATGCCCGACCATCCATAGGAGGTGGGAGATTTTCGGCCAGGCTTTGAAGCTCCAGATTCGGTCCCATAGAGGGTCTTTTCTGATATCGGACTGAGATGAGAGGGAGTAAGCTTCCGAAGTGGTGTAAGTTCCCTTTGGGCGATAACCCCATCTGAGAATGTCTTCACTATTCTCCCCTCTTATGCTTCTTTTTCTTAACTCTTCTTCCAGAGTGATTTCCTCCTGCCTGGTGGCATTTGCGGTGATTTGATTGCTCGAGAGCCATTGTCTGAACCCGCTTGCCAAGTCCTGCTTCCAAAATTGATGTACCGTTGCGAGCTGCTGGACCTGTCTGTCTGGAATTAACCTTGGAGGAAGAGTGTTGGAAAGTTTGGGATGCTGATTCCAAGCGTCCATCCAAAACCGCGCGCTCCTACCATTTCGAATTTCCCAGAAGCTGTGCTTCAGGATGAACTGGTGGTGTTGCTTGGCTGCATTCCAGATGAGAGAGCCATTGACCATGGGCTCATATCTGATGAGATTCTTTTGGGGGCTATTGTTGGTGTATTTGGCGGTCCAGATGCTGGCCCATATCTTTCTTGGATTGGTGAGCCATTGCCACCAAATCTTGGCGTTCATGATGATATTACTGCTCTCAGGATCTCTTAGCCCAATGCCTCCCATATTTTTGGGTTTGCAAATCGTTTCCCATTTGACGACAGCCCATTTGCGGTGAGAAGCAGAGCTTCCCCATAGAAAATCTCTCTGAAGGTTCCTTAATCTTTTCAGAACCCATTTTGGAGCAGCCAGGATGGAGAAAAGGTAGAGAGGCATGGCTTGAAGGATAGATTTGATTAGCACCACCCTGCTAGCCAAATTGAGGGAGCGATAGGTCCAGAGGTTGAGCTTGGATTCGAATTTTTCCAAGAGAACCCGCCAGGCAGGTTGTTTAATGGATGAGGCTGTGAGGGGAGCTCCCAGGTAGGTGGAGGGGAGAGAGGCTGCATGGAAGCCGAGGATATGAGTGATGGCATGCTTGACCAACGGGGGGGTATGGAAGAAGAAAATTTGGGATTTGGCATTATTTACATGCAGGCCCGAGGCGTCTGAGAAATCCTTGAGCAGGGATTTAAGGCGGGATGCTTCCTGCGCTGAGGGGTATCCATAGAGCATGGTATCATCAACAAATTGCTGGTGGGAGGAAGCAGGGGAGTTGTGAATGGAGATCCCTTTTAACTGGTTAGAGAGGAGAGCTTGTTTGAGGTGTCTTCCGAGACCTTCAGCCATAATGATGAAGAGGAAGGGGGAGAGGGGGTCCCCTTGCCTAATACCTCTCGAAGGTTTGAAGGGGCGGGAGGGGAGACCATTAACCAGGAGGGAAAAATGGGCTGATGAGATGAGGCTCATTATCCATTGGATCCATGAGTGACAGAATCCAAAAGCTTTCAACATATTTTCAATATAAGACCAACTGAGCTTATCGAAGGCTTTGGAGAGGTCCAGCTTGAGTAGCATCCCAGCTTGCTTGGAGCTTTTAAGAGAGTGGATGATTTCATGCGAGAGAATGATGCCGTCCATAATCTGCCTCCCCTCAACATATCCCGATTGCTCCGGCGAGATGATCATTGGCAGAAGGGGTTTTAGTCGGTTGGCAATGACTTTGGAGATTATTTTGTAGAGGACATTGCTGAGGGCAATGGGTCTAAATTTTTCAGTAGTAAGGGAATTCTCTTCTTTGGGAATAAGGGTGATGAAGGTGGAATTAAGGGCTGGGAGCAACCAACGCTTCGCTCTGGATTCCTCGACAACCTGCCAGACCTCCCCTTTGATCATATCCCAAAAAGCATGGAAGAACGTGGTTGTAAACCCATCGGGACCGGGGGATTTACCTTCCTTGAGCTGCCCCATTGCCTCATCAACCTCCTGGGCAGCGATTGGTCTCATGAGAATTTCGTTGTGCTGCGCTGTTACTAATTTTGGAATGTTGCTGGTTATTTTGCTGATTGCTCTTTACCGATTCTCCTCTTGCTCCCTGTGAACCTGCTGGAAGTGATTGAGGAGAGCCTCTTCTATTTGCTCATGCTCTTCGACCCTTTCCCGATCCTGGTTGATGATGAAGGGGATTTGGTTGTGCATCCTCCTTTGGACCATTGTTCGATGAAAGAACTTGGTATTGCGCTCCCCTTCCTTTAGCCATTGTATCCGAGACTTTTGTCGCCAATAGATTTCTTCTTGCTTCCTTCTTTCATCAATCTGCTTGTTTATGTTCCGTTCTCTGTCTAAAGTGGATTCTGTGTGGCCAGAGTTTATGACTTCCTGGTGGATGGCCTTCAGCTCTTTGTGGAGCTCCTTTTGAGCATCAAATATATTGCCGAAGGTTTCTCTGTTCCAGCGCTTTATGTTCCCTTTTAGAAAGCGCAATTTTTGCTGGAGCTGGAACATTTTGGATCCTTCTGGGGGAATGAAGGAGGCGCATGAGTTTTGGATGAAGTCCTTGAAAGCTGGATGAGTTAACCAAAAGGCCTCAAACCTAAAGGGTTTTTTGGTTTTGTCCCCTGGTCTTTGCCAAAGGAGAGCGATCGGCCAGTGATCTGATCCTGAGTAGGCTAGAATCTCCGCTGAGAGATCTCCGCCAAGGTGGACTGCGTTGTCCGAGATCAAGAAGTGGTCTAGTTTTGAGGCTATCTCGGAGGATCGTCCTCTGTGGTTGCTCCAGGTGTAAGTGCCATTGCAGAAAGGCATGTCTATGAGGGAAGCATTTGCTATGAAGTTTTTGAAGTGATGTGCCTCAGGCTCCATGCGGGATCTGCCTCCAAATTTCTCCTCCGTCCTGGTTATCATGTTGAAGTCCCCTGCTGTGATCCAAAGCGGATATTGCCTATGCCTGTTGATCACTTCGATGTTGTCTAAGAGTATCTTCTTACTGCCTGCATCTTGCGGGAAGTAGACGTTGGTTATATTCCCATGGATGTTGGTACCCAGAAAGTGAAAAGTCGCTTGCATGAGGTGATGAGTTGCATGGAAGTTAGTGAGTGTGATGGAATGGGGATTCCATGCTATGGCAAGACCCCCTGAAGCTCCTGTTGCATCCACGGCCATTGATCTACATCCTGGCCAAATTTTTGAGAGAATGTTGTCCAATCGATCGCTGGTGCATTTGGTTTCTTGGAGAAAACAAATCTGAGGTCTTTCCAATTTGATCATGTTCTTCAACAATCGGGATTTTCTTGGGTTGTTGAGCCCTCGTACATTCCATGATACGAGCTTCATCTTTTAACTATTTTGGGTGGGCTTGTAGTACTTGGTTAACTTCGTATATCTGCCTGAGTCAACCAGGATTTTCCCAATCTCTATGGTTCTCTGGAGATCCGTCTTCCTTCCTCTTTTCTTAGAGTCCTTTGGTCGCAGATTGTCTACCCAGGTGCCACTGGATTGGATTCCAAGATGGTGTTGATAGAACGCTCTGGATATGACCCCCTCTGGCTTGTCTATATCATCCTCGGAGATCTTTTCAAACGCTTGCTTTTGGCAATGTAGCTCTAGCTCTATTATGTCCAGACCATGTAGATCAATACTTTCTGGCTCTACTTCCATGATTTGCACCTGATTGGTGTCTTCCTGGGGAGTTTCCGAGGTAGGCGTGGAATTCATTTTGCCATCCATCTCCATATTGATGAGAAATTCCTCTGGAATTTCTTGATGTCTATTTAGAATTGATGGGATGAAGTTGGGAGGCTTATTGGCAGAGGAGGGGAAGCTAGCAGGGGGAGGGGAGGAGGAGGAGGGGAGGGAGGAGGAAGAGAGGGGGGGGGCGCTTTGAGGCGGAGGGAGGGGGGACTGATGAGGAAGCTCGGGGGGGCATGCTTTCATGGGAGGGGGCTGAATCCTCTGGGAGATTGCCTAGAGACTCAAAGCTGTTCTTGGAAGCATGATTTTGGGTTTTGGATGGCTGGGGCTTTGGCCCATTTTGAGGCTTCTTGTGCATGCGTTTCCTGTTCGTGACTTTGGTGAAGCCGTCTTGGGGGGAGGTATCAGAGGTCTCAGGAGCACTGGATTTAGCATTGAGGGGGCAGTCCCTAAATAAATGTCCTATCACATGGCATCTGCGGCATCTAAAGGGGACATGCTCGTAGTCAAGAGGCTGGATCCATTCCTCGTCTCTATGGGTTAAAGTAACATAGTCAGGAAGGGCTTCATTGAGCCTGATGAAAACACAGATTCGGGCATAAGAAATGAACTTACGGTTTTTTGTTTCCTCAGCAGTCCTGATGTATTTTCCCACTCCATTGCCGATCTTCATTAGGCATTCCTCTGCCCAATATTCCTCCGGGAGCGAGAAGAGCCTGATCCAGACGGGAGCCCAGGCCAGATCTTCATTGTCTGGGTTGAATCGGGGTTTCCAGTTTCTGAGGTAAAGCCCCGCCGAGTTGAAGAAGTACGGTCCTCCCCCCAGTATTCGATGCTTATCTTCCAAATAGTAGAATATGGCTGTGAAGAAGCCCTTTGCCCCTAGTTGAAGGGTAACATCCCCTTTTGGCTTCCATTTGGCAGCTATCCATCCCCTTAGGGCTCGTTCAGTTGGCCAGAACCCTATGAACTTTCCTATGACTGCATGATCTTGCATGAACTCGATGCGGTCATCAATGATGTCTCTAGGCAGCTCTATTCTCGGTCTTTCCTTGGCAATTAGGCGGCAGGTCGAAGAGGTGACCTGTGGTTTATCATTTTTTAGATCTCGATCGCTCTGCAAATTGCTGATGTCTTCTGGATTCTTCTGCCCTTGACAGAGCAGGTCCGGATCAAAGGATCCAAAGATAACTTCCTCGTTTGATGTGAGGTTGGAAGGGGAGGGCTACGACGCCCCCCCCGAGTCGTGCTCATGACTGTCGCTTTCTTCCCGTCAGATCGGCCTAGGAGCAGGGGAGTCAGGCGCAACAGAGGTCTCTTGTTGCAGGCTGTCGGCGCTACCGTAGGGAGCATTTCAGAACCCTAGCCAGACACGCGCTCCAACATCAGCTCTCCTCTCCCAACAATCCCCATGTATGCGATCATTTATTTTCCAACGAACTATCTGTATATTATCCGAAAATTTATTATTGTTAATCTATAATTTGTTTCTAAATTTTTTAATATTTTATAACAATTTTTAATTTCTTCTTTACTATTATTTCATATTTTATAATTTTTTTTTAACATTAATTTTATATTTAATACTTTTTACTCGTTTAGCCATTTTAATTTCCTATTTCAATATGTTCTTCACCATGTAAAGAGTTTGCTAACTTATCCTATTTATTCAACTTAAAAAAATTGCACTTGCTATTTAAATGGAAAGGGATTTCAAATGTGGTTAAAAAGAATATTTTTTAAATATTTTTTTTTCATATTTTATATTTTATTTTGATATTTGTAATTTATAATAATTTAAGGTTTTTGAAAAAATTAATATATTTTTCAATTCAAAGATTTAAAAGTATTTTTATAATAAATTTGTCTTACTTGCTAAAATGGAGCTTCCAAAGTTCAACTAGTAAATGTTTTATATAGATTATGATATATACATGTATATAAAAGTCAACATTTAATCTATATAAATGTTTTATATAGATTATAGTATAAGGTGGAGTTTCCAAAGTTCAATTAGTGAGCATACACTTAGGGACACATGAATTGTTTTAGTTTCTAGCATTGATAAGGCAATTAAACCATTATTCTTCAAGGTTACTAAAGAAAAAGGGTTAGGAGATTAGGCACAATCTTATTCTACCACATATAGGCATAGGTATAAGTTATTAGACTTCCCATACCTACGATGTGTCTTGTGTCTTTTTCCCAAAAAGAAGCTCAGTCTCTCTTCATGTAACACCATCGATACCTTCTTCATCTTATCCCAATAAGCTTTAACCCTCAACTTTTTTTTGATACAGTCTTCATTTTATCCCAAAAGACTTTAATTTTGTTGCACATGAGTTCGTTCCTTTTGAACTTCAACCAACTAATTTATCCTTATTTTGACCTCTTCATATTATCCCAAAAAATTAATTATTTTGCATACATGAATTAGTTCCTTTTAACCTTAAACCAACTAATTATCCTTATTTTGACTTCATTAAACTTTAACAATATCCTAAAATAATGTAATTATAGTTATAAAAACTCTACTTAAACAAGGATACTCCATGCTATATAGCAATTCCATGAGAACTTTCACTCTCACAATCCCCGCATTACACTAAACTAACCTACTGAATTAAGTATCCCTAATCGTAAACCATTACATATCTGCGATAAATTCAAACCCATAAACCATTACATACCTGCGATAAATTCAAACCCAACAACCTCTAAACACACGAGGTCTACTCCATCAATTGTGTCATCTTAATCACTCAAGATTATACATACACTTACTATCCCCCCAAAAAGAGAATTTCAATATACATATGGAAAATACATGCTATGAACAAGATAAAATAGGAATACATATAAAATTCCATGACCCGTAATAATAACCATACATGAACTATGATGATCTATGATTTTATCTATAATATAATATAGTGGTTACTCATGAAAACAGAATATAATCTTATGAATGCGACTTTGCCATTATGATGATCTATGGTTTTATTTATAATATAGTGGTTACTCATGAAAATATAATAGAATCTTATGAATGCAACGTTTGTTCAAAGTTCATGTTTTCTTGGGTTGAACATATGTTCTTATGAGTGCAACGTACATGAAAGCTAATGTTGTTTTGCACTTGTAAGTTTATATTAATATTTAATTCTTAGATAAATCGTACTTTTACACGCCGAGCGTGCGCCTCTCGCTTCTAAATCATATTTTCATTTTTGACCACCGACGATTATTCAAACAACGAACATTATGAAAATCTATATCATAAAGTTACATCCAAAAGACTCGCAGTAACCATATATATGCTTTTATATGATAAATTATTAGGTTTCTTTCTTAAAAATAGTATTTGATGTGTAATATTTATATTGCTCAGCGACTCCATATTTATCCGTATCACTGCACGCCAAACATACAACGCGGGCGTAACACTAATCTGTGGTGAGCCTTGATCAGTCATAATCGGTTTTTATTATATTATTATTTTTCCAATCATTTTTCACAATATTATTAAAAAATTATCTTCTGGGTTTTATTATTATATTATAATTTTCAAATAATTTTGGTCCCATGTTATTAAGTATATTATTTGGCTTGTTATGGCTCAGTATAAAATGTCATTGTGTCGTAACGAGCATTCACATACTAATTGCCGCTGGTAAAATGCCGTACCTCGTTGTGTTGTAAGACAGTTCCGTGTAACACATTTATCAACCTAAGCTGTTATTTCCATTTTCGAATGCAGCCAAATATTATAGTATATATTTATTATATAAATTTATTGTTCTCACTGAATTGGTTTTACGCTCCCGAGTGAATTGATATATTCAGTTTATTTTTTTTAACTTATCATTATTTAGTTGTCAGTTGAGACCGTTATTATTAGCTACTAACCGAGAATCAAGGTTATGCTATTTAAGCTACTAACCAGGAATCAAGGTTATGTTATTTAAGACAAGCGATTTTATTGGAGCAACCAATAAGGTAATCAATAGGGGTTATAGGTACTTTTGTGTTATAGGTTTTCTTATTTCAAAACGTTATACTTCTTTTTATTTCAAATAAAAATTTGTTGAAGTAGTTAATGATTATATATTTGTATTAAAAATATAAAATTTTCATAATTATTTTTCAATTTTAGGGAGGATTTTAAGATGATTTTTTCATAATTTTTAATATTATATTTTTTTAATTTCTTTCGCATTAAAATATTGCAAAATTTTTCATGAGTCATTTGGCATTTTCAGTGGGTATGACATCTTAAAATGATCTTTCTATGCTAAAGGGTAGTCTACACATTCACACTTGATCTTGGGTTATCTATTTATATACTTAAAATAAGAAAAGTTCATAAAAAAATAAAATTAGTTTTAGATCCACTCTAATGCCAAAAACAAGTATAGGACCATATAATATGAACAAGAAATCAAATATTTTTGTAGTTATTATCGAAGCTACATTAATTAAGGTAATATATATTTGACTAAGATTTAATTTTAATTTTATAAATAGAATCGAGTATTTAATTAAAATAAAGTTTTCATTTAAAATAAATAGTAAAAATATATTCTACTTTTCTTTCAATATATATTTTTCATCTATTTAAAACACATATATAATTTATTAATAAACATTATTGTTACAATCTATCTTAAATTAAAGGTGGTATATATAAAAGTTTGTGAATAAAATATCAAATCCAAAATCTAAATACATTAAGAACACACTATTTTAAATATTTATTGTCTTTTCTTACATAGCACTTTGCCATCCATTGTCTATTTGTAAAGGATGGTTTTTACATTAAATGTTATTATTAAACTTAGTATAGATAAAAATTTGTGAATAAAATATGAAATCCAAAATCTAAATAGATTAAGAACGCACTATTTTAAATACTTATTCTCTTTTCTTACATATCACTTCACGATCCATTTATAAATTATGTTATTTACATTAAATGTTATTATTCATATTAAATAAATTTCATATTCCTTTCCTTTTTCTATTTAACTTTGGCCATGTCATTAATAAATACTTTGTTGCTTTCTTTTTAAGAATTATTTTTAATTTTTAAAAACTAATAAATAAAATGTCAAATTTAAAACTTAGTGGTATAGTTTTACATTACTTGAAACAGTTCATTGCTTTTCCCTATGCCAAATTTTTTTTGTCCATTTATGAATTTTATTATTTTCATTAAATTTGTTAATTATTTTTATTTCAATTTCTTTTTTAATATATATATGTTTTTTAAACTATATTATTTATAAAACTTTCTTATATTATTTTTTCCATTAATATCTTAATGTTTAATTTTGAATAAATATATCATCTTTTCCTAATTTCATTATATTACTAAAATTAATAAATAAATATAATTACTCACAAGTTGTTATAACATTCACAAGTTGTTATAACATTCAAAAATAAGAGTGTGTAAGAGATCATCGTATGTGTCCTATTTTGAAATATAGATAATTCATATGAAATCTAGTTTTTAAGTGTTTCATTCCTCTTGTTTTTGCGCATATTACTATTGTGCACAATTTTTGTATTAACATTATTTTTTACATATAAGTGAGAGGACATCTGAGTCATAGTATTATTGGTTGACATGAAGGAGCAAATAAATGTTTGGAAGGAATCAATATTGGTGGTTTAATGAATGAGAAAAAAACCACAGCCTTGTACGAAGAAGATAAATTGTTGTCGTTGTAAGGGATCGTGAATTACTAACGATAAAGAGAATTGTAATTTGTGGAAAAAGAAAAATAAAGGTGTTGAGCGATTTACAAGGTTAAAAATAAGTTGTATTTAGTTTGTTGAACAATGTATTTGTAACAATATTGTAAAAATTGTTATGTATTGGTAAAATTGCTACGGTTATAAATTTTATTTTATTTTGCTTTAACTTTTATTTGGTTTATTCCTCTTTTATTTATATATATATATATATATATAAATAAATAAATAAGTAAAAAAATTACATTGATTTCATTATATGAACTAGAAGGAAGGATACCAAGTGTAAATAATTGTGATTGGAATTCTAGCTAATCAAGCTTCTCTTGCAAAAGAGTTAGAGAAAAAGCATACTAAAGAAAATGTTCTAATGAGATTGTGTATAAAATATATCATCAATCTTAATTTTGATTTGAGGGAGTGCATCATGTTTAGTGAGACATGGAAGTTACTAAAAGGTTTGGATTTGGGTAGGATGTTTAATGAAATTAAGGAATATTTGTAAAAGGTTAATTGATGCAGGAGCATCTGGTCGACAGGGTGAAGACCGAGAAAGGGCAGACAAAGTTTCTAAAGGAGATTGGGAAAGATGAACAGTTTGACAAATGGACAGCAATTCTCTCAGAGTTCTTACATTTTTATTTAATTTCTTTCAAAGTCAACTACAACATTTAGATTCTGTTGGTTAATTTTTATTTATTTATTTTACTTTACTGTAGTAACAGGTGTTAATTATAGTTGTTAGAATTAGATTAATACCAATAAGCAATGTAAACAGCAAACCCTTGTGGGACCAAAGAGACAAGGAAAACAAACGAATAGACAGGTAAAGTAAGTTTGTAGTAACTGCCAGGCAAACTGTAATAGAATGACCATCTGACAAACTGTAAGGAATAACTATCTGCAATTATCTAACTGCCTGTAACTATTGTATAAAAGAACAGACCAAATACCCCAGACGGGTTCAACAACTAAGAAATTGAAAGAGAGAATTAGAGAAATATATGTCAAATTCCCTTCATCTAAATTCTGTGCACAAATAGATGTATGAATGAAATACATAAGTCCTCTGTATTAGAAATTTCTATATATATTTCTGTACAATTAAATTCATGCAGGCAAGCACAGTGACAGAGACTCACAAAAGAAGTTCACATATATATTATTGCATATCCAATATCGTTGCAGGCAAATACATGACCGATATCCCAAATACCACAAGTCTAAAGATAAGCCAAGACCGAGAGTGAGCCACAGGCGAAAGGAAGCGAACAGTGCCGAAGAACACAACGACCCACAGTCGAAACCGGGTAAGCAGCAACATCGAAGTTAATTGTAGATTACATATTCCAGTATAATGCATTGCAGGCCTGTCAAATTTAAAATTACATGAATGAATCATGTGATGAGGGTTCGATGAACCGAATCATTCACTAACAGAACCTACAGCAAACCTCTACACTACGGCTACAGGTTGGAGCAACCCAAAACATTAAATTCTACAACTATTAACCATACAGACGCCGATAACTACAACAAGAGAAGAGAGCCACGGAAGCATTCAAGCATACAGCCTATAGACACAAGCAGACACAGACAAACCAAAGAGCCACGAAATCAACCAAGGTAAGAACAGAACTACCCGGAAGAATATTGACCGAACTCTTTGCGAGAGCCACGGAACCAGTCACCTGCAACCATTACAAAGGAATTAAGTTAGGGTTTGTTGTCAAACTAAAACCCTCAAACCAGAAACGAAACCGTAAGGTCAAAAACGAATTAGTAAGAAGCGAAGCCGTGTATGGCAAAAGGGGAGAGCTATACCTGAAAGTGAACCGAGTCCACAACACACCGAAACGAAGCGAAACCTTGACCACAGAGGGGCCGAGTGTTGTTAGAGATAGCTCGAATAGAAAACAGAGAACTATAGCAGGGAACCAGTGAATTACCTGAGCACAGAGCCGAGTGCCGGAGAAATCCCAGGTTGCAGACCAACGAACTGTACATTGTCAACTGGGCAAACCATAAACCCTCAACACCAGTAATCACCACAAAATTATAGCACCATTGACCGAGACAAACAATAAATACAGAAGTAGAACCAGTCGACTGAGCATAGTCACGAAGAACAAGCAGAATGCTAAGTAAAAAAGCCACAACTTACCCATAAAACCTGAGTCAGATACACGGACGAGAATACAACATCAAACCACATCGTTCAGCCAATAAACCATCAGAAACTTAACAGTGTATCACCACAGATGGATAGCAACCAGAGACGGAGCCGAGCTTCATAACAAAACCACAGAGCAACGAAACGACGAGGTGAAAATGACCAAATGAACGCGAATTGACAAAGTGAAAAAGTAGTAAGGAGATTAGGGTTCGGCAGCTTCGAGGAGGACAGGTGTCGCAGCAAGGATAGGTAAGTACCGTGGGTTGATTGATAATCACCTACCGCATTCAATTGCAAATCAAACCATATTCATTACCCGAATATCAGCGAAGGACCGCGAAGGATTGTGCTGGCGTGGGACCACGTGGGCTGGCCACATCAATTGGTATCATAGTAGTTTTTTTTTATTATTATTATTTAGAGGAAGATGGCAGAAGGACAAGCACCAAGGCAAGGGCGTGGAAGAGGTGCACGTAGGGGAGCAGATGAAGGATTAAGAGAACATATTAGAATTCTTACAGCTCGCTTGGAAGTAGTGGAAGAGGGTAGACAAAGAGACCCAAAATTGGGAGATGACAGTGAGGAAGAAGTAGTAGCTGCTGTAGACGGGTCTCATGAAGAAGCTCCAGAATTGAGACTGCTGTGTTCAATCTTATTGGCCAGTAGAAAACCAAAAACAGAAATTTCAAATTATGATGGCAGTCTGTCTGCTGATATCCTACTAGATTGGATAAGCGAACTAGATAAATATTTCGAGAATGAGGAAGTTAAGGAGGATAAGAGAGTCAAGTTCGCTGCTACTAAGTTGAAAGGACATACCCTCTTGTGGTGGGATAATGTCCAAGCAGACAGAAAGACACTGAACAAATTACCCATACGAAACTGGTCAAGGATGGTAGCGAAACTGAAGGGCAGATTTCTGCCGAAAGATTACCAGGTTGAACTATGTCGGCGAGTACAGAATTTGAGACAGAAGGGTATGGCTGTCAAAGAGTACACGGAAGAGTTCTACCAGGTAAATCTACGTGCTGGTTATACAGATGAGACTCCAGAAAAGACAGCGAGGTATGTCAACGGTTTGAGGATGGAGATCCTGGATGAAATTAGCATTATTTCTACCCGAAGTATTGAAGAAGCCTTTCAGAGTGCTGTGAAGGCTGAGGAGAAAATTAATAGGAAACAGAATAACAGGAGAGGAAGAGGAAATGGTAGAGGACGAGGACAGTCCTACAGAAGAGGAAAGAGTGCTGCGAACAGTGAAGAAGGCAGCAGCTCAAAAACTTCAGGGACAGCAAACAAAGGAGACAGAACCAGAGGAGGTCGATCATATCAGCGAGGACGAGGGAATGGCCGCGGAAGGGGGACTAGTTTCCAGTGCTACAGGTGTAAAAAATGGGGACATCGATCGTTTGAGTGCCCAGAAGTTGAGCAGACAGGTCAGAGAGGAACATTTATGATTCAGCCTAAAGAAGCTGAAGCAGAACCACGGGAAGTGGAGGATATGGCAGAAATGGGAGAAGCATTGCTTTTGAATAAAGTGTTGTTAAAGCCAACCAAGGAAGTGGCTAAACCAACACAGCGGAAGTCACTGTTTCGGACAGTCTGTAAATCGCATGAGAAATGTTGCAAGGTGATAATAGACAGCGGGAGTACGGATAACTTGGTTACCACTGAGATGGTGGAAAAACTAGGGTTGAAGCGGCTGAAGCACCCCACACCTTACAAGGTGTCGTGGCTACAGAAAGGCCACCAGCTGTTGGTTGACGAACAATGCGAGGTAGAGTTTTGCATTGGCAAGTACCACGATACAGTGGTCTGTGATATTATGCCCATGGACGTGTGCCACATACTGCTCGGAAGACCATGGCAGTATGACAAGAAGGTGACACACGATGGGAAAACGAATTGTTATAAGTTTACAAAGGATGGGGTCAAACACACACTCATACCCATCAAAGAGGGAGATTCAGCAGAATCAAGTGGAACAAAGGCGTTATTAATGGGAGGAAAATAGTTCATAAAGCAGATTGATGAAACTGAAATTAATTTTGCAGTTGTGAGGAGAATGAAGCCAATATTACTGAACCTAGAGAAAATAGAATTCCCTAGGGAAGTACAAGAGCTGTTAGAAGAATTTCAAGACATTGCGGCTGATGAGTTACCTGATAAGTTGCCTCCTAAAAGGAGCATTAGCCATCACATTGATTTTATACCAGGAGCAAGCTTACCGAACAAAGCAGCGTACAGAATGAGTCCAAAGGACAATGAAGAAGTACGCAAACAAGTGCAGGAGTTGTTAGATAAGGGACTGATCAGAGAGTGTTTAAGCCCCTGTGCAGTACCTACAGTCCTTGCGCCCAAGAAGGGTGGAGAGTGGCGAATGTGTACAGATTCGCGGGCTATAAACAAGATCACCATCCGATACAGGTTTCCCTTGCCTACGATGGATGACATGATGGACTGCCTTAGTGGGGCAGCATATTTTACAAAAGTTGATCTGAAAAGTGGGTATCATCAGATTAGAATTAGAGAAGGAGACGAATGGAAGACAACATTCAAGACCAACGAAGGACTGTACGAATGGCTCGTTATGCCGTTTGGGTTGAGTAACGCTCCAAGTACCTTTATGAGACTAATGAACGAAATGTTAAAGGAATTTATTGGAAAATTCGTGATAGTCTATCTGGATGATATTTTAATTTTTAGCAGGACGAAAAGAGAGCACCTTCAACATATTCGAAGAGCATTCGAGAAGCTGCAGCAGAACAAATTGCTGATGAATTTGAAGAAATGCACTTTCCTACAGAAGGAGTTAATTTATCTGGGATTCGTAGTGGCGGAGAATGAGTTAAAAATGGACCCAGAAAAGATTACAACGATCATGAGTTGGCCGTCACCAAAGAGTTTATTCGAGGTATGTAGCTTTCACTGTTTAGCAAGTCTTTATAGAAAGTTCATTAAGAATTTTAGTGAAATCTACGCGCCAATGCTAGAGACCATCAAAAAGGCCAGCCACCGTTTTTGCTGGACTAAGGCAGCAGAAGACAGTTTCCAACTTCTGAATCAGAAAATAACGGAGAGGCCAATCTTGAGGCTGCCCGATTTTAGCAAACCTTTTTAGGTTCAGTGTGATGCAAGCGGGACAGCTATTGGCGTTGTACTCAGTCAAGAGGACAAACCAGTGGCGTTCTTTAGTGAGAAACTAAATGAAAGTCGGCAGAAGTATTCATCATACGACAAAGAGTTCTATGCAGTGGTTCAAGCCTTGAAGCATTGGAGGCACTACTTACTAGGTAATGAGTTCATTTTGTTCTCTGATAATTTTGCGTTACAGTACATAACACAGCAGCACAAATTGAGCCATAAGCACGCCAAGTGGGTGGAGTACCTACAAAGTTTTACTTTCGTGTTGAAGCACATAAGTGGGCAAGCCAACAAAGTGGTGGATGATTTAAGTAGAAGAGCCTTACTTTTACAGGAAAGCGGCATACAGGTGATGGGGTTTGAGTATTTGAAGGATTTGTACCAGTTGGACGTGGATTTCAAGGAAGCCTTTGAGGCATGCCAAAATCCTGTCTTAAGAAATACAAGCCCATGGCTAGATTTTAATTTACAGGAAGGATTGTTATTTCGAGGTGGACAGCTATGTATTCCGGATTGTCCGATGAGGGAAAATCTAGCAAAAGAGAAACATAGCAGAGGTTTAGCGGGACATTTTGGCGTTGATAAAACATTGGAAAAGCTAGGACATTTTTATTACTGGCCGAAAATGAGTCGGGACGTATAGAGGTATGTAACCAGGTGTAAAATCTGCCAACTGGCGAAAGGGCACAGCCAGAATACTGAGTTATATACGTCCCTAGCAGTTCCAGGCAGGCCGTGGGATTCAGTCAGCATTGACTTTGTCCTAGGATTGCCTAGAACGCAACGGGGATATGATTCAGTGATGGTGGTGGTGGATAGATTTTCAAAGATGTCTCATTTCATTCCGTGCCGGAAGACTAGCGACGACACAAACGTGGCACATCTCTTCTTCACAGAAGTAGTTCGATTACATGGCTTACCAAAAACTATAGTTTCAGACAGGGATGTAAAATTTACAAGACATTTTTGGCGCACCCTGTGGAAAAAGCTGGGCACACAGTTAAATTTCAGTTCTGCGTATCACCCACAGACTGATGGACAGACAGAGGTGGTGAACAGGAGTTTGGGCAACTTATTGCGAAGTTTGACAGGGGAAAACTCACGATTGTGGGATCGAGCTCTTGCCCAGGCAGAATTCGCTTATAACAATTCACCTAATCGGAGCACAGGTCTGAGCCCATTTCAAATCTTATATGGTATGCATCCATGGGGAGTACATGAATTACGCGACTTAGGATATCTAGAAAGGAGGAGTGCAGACGGGGAAGATTTTGCCGAAGCAATGAGTGAACTGCACGAGAAAGTTAAATTGAGATTACAGGACAGCACATAGAAATATAAACAGCATGCAGACATCAAACGGCGTGAGGCACATTTTGAGATTGGAGACGAAGTCCTTGCGCATTTGCGTCGGGAACGGTTTCCTAAGGGTACGTATAACAAACTGAAGTTTAAGAAAATCGGCCCATGCAAAATTCTTCGCAAGTTTTCAGCGAATGCATATGAAATTCAGCTGCCACCTGATATAGGTATATCAGCCATATTCAACGTGGCAGACCTGTTCCCATATCATGCCCAGGCGGAAGACGAAAAAATGGTACAGCCACAATGGGACACCCAGTTCGAGAGCAGTCTTTGGAAGAAACAGTTACCGTCGATCAAGACCCATGAGATCGAAGGAATCATCAGCACACAGGTAGCCAAGAAGATACACAGGAAGGAGTATCTGCGTTATCTCGTCAAGTGGAAGGACTGTCCAATGGAGGACAGTTCCTGGCTCGACGAGACACATATTCGGAAGGCGGGCTACTCGGTGGAAGAACTCATGGAACGGAGCCACGAGAACTCTCTTTTACCCTGGCAGCCTGATGCAGGAGCATCTGGTCGACAGGGTGAAGACCGAGAAAGGGCGGACAAAGTTTCTGAAGGAGATTGGGAAAGATGAACAGTTCGACAAA
>APFE030945754.1:0-27840 GCA_000404065.3 Pinus taeda | reverse complement strand
TTGGATGAGTTCGACTTAGATAGGTGGATATGAGTAGATATGATTGTTAGAAAGATTATAGATCAGTTTGTTTCACAAAACCTCTATTTAAAGCCCAGACTTTGATGGCTTATGTAATGTAATTTATATGTAACTTTTGTATAATTTTATGCTGAGACACTTTGGAGTTTGAAGCTAATTTGAAGAACCTGTCTCATTTCAATTTTTTGTTCATGCTTGGTTGATTTACTGAAGTTGTTGTAGCTGATATTTCTTCAAGTGTGCAAGGCAACGGTGGAGGGACCCCACACCAAGCTAAGTGCACTTCTTCGTTCAATTTTCATAGTTTTCATAGATTAGTTCTTGTTTCAAATGTATTTAGATGTGTGATGATTTTTGAATGAATATTGGTTTAATTCTAATCTACATATGAAGGGACACACAGGAATTTAAGTTAAATTCCCCTTCTATTTGATCTTGAACTAAAACTGAATTTCATTCTCCATTTCTTATTTGAAGTTATTTTTGCATTTCTGGTTTGAAGTAATGGTGATTGTGATATAGTAGGATTGTGAAGAAGGACAATTTGGACCTCCTTAGTTAGGAGCCTCTTCTTTTACGTCTTCTGCATCATAAACCATTGTTAATTAGTGCTCTTAGATTGATCCTCATGAAAGTAGTATTGTAGGGAAGGACAACCTGGTTCTCCTAAGTTAGGAGCCTCTTCCCTCATATATTACATAAATGAATTAGAAATTGTTAAAATAGGTTTATATTTGTAATATGTACATCCTTAACTCTTCAAATTTTATCTTCTAAACTTGATTATATCTGATGTCCATATAGTGTGGATTTGCCTCCAAGTTTTACAAACTCGGATTGATAATTAAATACTTGTGTTAATTTATGTTAATAAATTAGCTCAACATCCTTCACATTTTTTTCTCCCCTTCTGCTGCTTGTTGGGAAAAAATAAATTTAGAAGAATGTATTCAAGAATGGGCAATAGACTCATCAGTTCAATGCTATCTAGCTTTTCCAACTATTTTTGTTTATAACATATGGTGGGCTCGCAATCAGGTTTTTTCTAGGACAAACTAATGCCTCCCAAAGTAGCTAGAAGGATTATTGAAAAAAATAGTAAAGAATTTTGCTCAGAGCCAAAAATAAAGATAGCTTGTGTGCCTATCATTGTTGAATCTGGAAAAAAAGATTCCTTGGGGATTCTTCAATGAGGCCAACTAGGGAGATCCTCCAAAATGTGAAGTATAAGCTGTTTTATTTCTTAACCAAAGCCATCATTATCTTATATGGTATGCTCTTGGGAGGGAAACTAGCACAAAGGTGGAATTCACTTCCCTCTGCATTCTTCTATACAGAGCTAGACATCTTAGAGTTCATAAATATAGGTTCTTGGTGACTCCAAGCTTGTGATTGATTGGGCTAATAAGAAAGTGGATGTTAATATTCCAAGTATAAATCATGTCCTCATAGAGACATTACCAAAAATGGATATTTTTTAATGGACATCTTTTTCCAAATATACAGAGAACTCAACGATTAAGCAGACAATTTATCCAAGGAGGCTCTTCAACTCCTTGTAGCTTCTTTTGGACAACACAATCTTTGGTATGATTAAGAAATAATTGGAATGAGTTCCATTTTTAAACTTGTCAGCAGACACTTTTTTGTTTTTCATCTTGCAATTTTATATGATCATGTACTAAGATCGTTTATTTTTTAAGACAATTTACCTTTCGTTTTTTTTCTTTTATTTTCTTTTCTTTTCTTTTTGAGAAAGCTCAATCAGTCCTCGCGGACAAAGCAATGTATATTTATCTTTGAAATGTAAGTATTTTTCTTATTGAAAAAAAAAAAACCATAATGACCTAGTCCATCAATATGGAGTATGCTTAAAACCTTTGTGTTTAGGCTTTTTTGTTGTGTCTTATTTATGCTTAGTGTTGTGCTTGTTATAATAAGAAGCACTATATAGCTTATTTAAATTAAAATTTGGTTATTTTAGTAAATTAGGTGCTATCATTGTATTTTTAGGTCCACATCGGTGCATTTGTTTGTTCTTACACACTAGTATGTTTTTTTTTATAATAATGTTGGTTAATTGGTGCTTCCAATATATCTTGATCTATTAGCTCCTATATAAGTGCATCAGGGCACTCATTGTAACAAGGAGAACCAAATCACTTATTTTATTTTATTAATTTGACATTTTATAATGAATCATTTCTATTAGTACATGTTTTTCTAGCCTTGATACGATCTAGATTGCAACACATCAATGTAGTTTGTATATTTTAAGCACGCCAATTTAAAAACTTCCACAAAAACATATAATTGTCTGCCTCCGCTAGCAACCTCCATTATAAACAGAAAAGGGATACATTTTTTGGGGTGGTTTCATAAAATCCTCCACTACAACGTGTTTTCCTTGTAGTTTGTTATGATATCAAACAACCCTAAAATAAAGGGAATAAAGGGCCCAACAATTAGGTGTTGATTTTTCAAGTGAAATAGATACAAGCGCAAATTTTTGAAATACTGATAAATACTTCTAATGATATAGATCTTCTTTTAAAAATTCAAGTTTATCATTAAGCAATTACACTTCATAAATTCAACCATAAAAGCTTAAGAGAAATAGAGATCATAATGCACAAAGAGAACATAACATTTACCCTAGGAAAACCCACTTGGGGGAAAACCCAATAAACTTTTCCTTAGAGAAAATTTTCAATTCAACAAGAGATACGTCTAATGCTGCTAGTCAACTATGAGGTCAAACAGACCAACAAGCTATGGTCAAACCTAGTCAAGCAGCCCTCTAGTTAAGTCAAGTCAAGTCAAACTTCTTCCCTTCAAACTTTGACCCTATGTGATTTTCCTAGGCCGAATTGTGGCCTCTTAGAATATGCCTAGAAACTCAGCCTCCCCAAAATTTCATCCCGCCTATAATATGCTATCGAGAAATTCACACATGCGAGTTCAAGAGAGAGAGATAGATGTTAGAGATGAATTCGTCCTTTTTGTCCTTCTTAGTCCTTCTTCTCCTTCACTTGGATGTCAAGAAATTATCTTTTTTGTGTGAGTTCAAATGGTGCCTTGAGGAGGAGGTTGAATGCTCTTTATATAGTACTCTTCCTTTTCAAATGGGTGTGTCTCTTCACTAGGATCGACTTGACTTGAGGGAGGGATGACTTCACTAGTTTAGAGCAAAAAATTCAAATTTCAAATTTCAAAATTTTCTCTTTTAAATCTGACATGAAGAACATGCCTTATAATCAATGAAAATGACCTGATGAACATGTCATACAATTACATTATATATTACAAGGGTTAAAATATAAATTATGAAGACCAACCATAGCTACAAAATTTCAACACTCCCTCTTAGCTAGGGAGGTATTCATAATGACTAGACAGATGTTCTTCGTGTTGACAAATTTCTCTAATAAAAGGTTATAACAAATTGTTAGTAGTATCAACATCATTAAATTATCATAATTTCGGAAAAATAAATTTGACACATGGTAGATAT
This sequence comes from Pinus taeda, assembly GCA_000404065.3. Classification (NCBI taxonomy): domain Eukaryota; kingdom Viridiplantae; phylum Streptophyta; class Pinopsida; order Pinales; family Pinaceae; genus Pinus; species Pinus taeda. The sequence continues at coordinate 24,305 of APFE030945754.1, read as the reverse complement.
GCAACATCAATAGACTACCATAATTATGGTCGGTACCTATGAACTATGGTGTGTCCTTACCATAATCTTGGTCAATACTCCAGACACATGGTACATTATTAGCATCAATTAGCCACTATAATTTTTGTCTGTCTTACACATGGTATACAAAATAGTCCTGGTTCACCATCATTGTGGTCAATACTTGACACATGGTGAATCTCAGAAGGCCACACTCTATTTGAGTAATTCAGGGCCTGATGTTAAATGAGCTTGATGTTAAGAGGCCACACTGTATTTGATTAATTATGGGCCTCTAGGACCATTCTTCCAAATTTTGGTCAATATACTTGACACAGGAAGAATGATTTTCCTCAGTGAGACCATTTGTTGTCACCAATTTGACCCCAATTAGATCTTACATCCTTTTGTCAATTTCACCTTGTTCTTCCTCTCATGTTCTCTAATAAAAAATCGCTTCCTTAAATCTTCCTTGAATTTTCTTTTTTGCCCTGCATTAAGTTGATTATTATAGTAATCATTATAACTTATAGAAATTATTACATTAAATGAAAATTTGAAATTTTAATCTTAAATTATTTTTGCATAAAAATACTCTTACTATAAGTTATAATTATCACTATAATAATTATTAAAAATAATTTAAAAAATCAAAATAAATTAATAATTAATAACAAAATTAAACCTGAATCAAAAAATAAACTATATATAATAAAATAATAAATTAATATATAATAAAAATAATTAAACAAATTTAAATAATTATAAATTAAAATTAACAAAATTATATTAAATTAAAATAACAAAAAATTAAATTAATTAATTAATTAATAAAGAGGCTCCTCATGATCTCTCCAACGTAAAGGCATCGGGCCCGATACATTCAATTTCTTCTTTCCTACAGGGGACCAACAAGGGTATAAACTACGTTTAAAAGGAATTTTAATAATAAGGTTATATTTATATATATATATATATATAATTTGAAACCAAAATGTATACATTATATATATTATTTAGATCTTATACCAGATTTAATAATAAGATTTATATATTTAATTATAAGGTTATATATATAATCTTATTTGAAACTAAAATTTATACGTTATTGAGATATTATTGAGAATTTAAACAAGATTAGGTTTAGAAAATTATTTGAAATCTAGATCAAAATATAAATTTGGAATTTATAATTAAAAGGTAAGATATATATAGATTTCAAGTTTCATTCATTTAAACTCAAAATTTTTATTTCTAATGGTTGGATGAAGAAATTGTGTCGGCATCAATTTAGCATGGGAGGAGCATTGAGATTTCATGGCAGGTTTGCGTTCAACAGAGAAAACCATATTAAAACTATTACTTTGGATTCTATCTTGCATTTCTGGAAAATATGTTCATGTTAAATACATCATTTATGACCTAATGCTGTATATAGTGGGAAAATTTTTAATGGGTCTCACCTAAAGTTAAAAATAAATTTCATTAATACTGTATGTGAGATAATGAAGAGAACATTATGAAAGACAAGTTTATGGTTTAATTTCATTTATTATAATGTTTTATATTTGAGAATTAATTTATACCTTTTCTTTTAATGCAGAAAATATTATTTAAAGGATTTTTTTAACACAATCAGTTACTTTTTATATATTGCAGAAAAAATAAAAAAAGGGAAAGGAAGCTAGTTCCTTGTAAAATCATAGGAGGGCAGGTTCAAAAGTAGTGTGCAAATGGGAGCGCAGTCCCCACAACTACTTTTGCCGCCCAGAATCCATAAACTTCAAAAATAAAGTGTTGGTGTCGTGGTTCTAAGCTATGGGATGACTTTCCAAAAAATGACTTGAACTCCTTAAGCATTGCGCAGAGACCAAACCCGCACTTAACTTTGGAAAAGGCGGAATTAACCAAAACCCATTATCCTCGAAAAGGCAGAATATACACAAACACACGGGAAATAATGATTTTCGCTTTTCCGAAGCCTTGGCACGAATTTCAATGCTTACCTTTATTAGGCTCGATCTCCACCGTAGAAAATCCTCCGTCAGATCTGACTAATCAAACAACTTACACGTCACTCCACCACCGTCGATCCACTCGCGATAGATCCAACGGCTGGCAGGGATTTCGGGTGGGCAAATCGCGTGGAGAATACCTACCCGATAAAGTGGTATTCTCACTCCACCTTCTTGCTACGTGTCCATCAGTGAGTGGAATCAGGTGGTTCCCTCCTAAAACCGCTTACCGCTTAATCTCTGCCTAAAATACCATTCCTGCTTAAAATCCCGCCTTTTCTCTTTGGCTAACTCTCGAGCAAGATAGCGCCCGATGGCCGTAGATTTGCCACCATTGATAGCTGCGATGGCATTTCTGAGATCCTCTTCCGCTACAACAGAAGTCAATCCACGACAGTTGATCTCTGAGATCTAACGGTACCTGTGCGATGATTCTTCATCTGTCTCCTCACTCTTACTCTGCGGCATTTCTTCATTGTTTTGTGGTTTCTGGTCCTAATTTATTGGTCTCTATTGAGGAGAGACCTACTGCTGTTGATTGCCAAACTGTCTCGGGTCGCCTAGGAGACTGCGCAGGTGCATGTGGATGATGGTATACTTTCTCAATCCTCATACTGGGTGAGGGGGTCAAGGGATACTATCTTCATAAACTTCATTATTCTCTTTGACAATCCCAATTGGTCTGTCAATTGCTTTGTTGGCATGGCTATCAATGTCCTTATTTTGGTTTCTCAAGACGTGCTTTAAGGTTATATTTCCCAGACTTTCAAAACTTGTTATGATCCTTTGATAGATTTTGTTGATGGCTATGCTTTTGAAGTCCCTTTTGGCATCCAGAGCGGCTATATGATATTTGAGTCCCCTATTATTATATGGTCCTTGATTGCATTTTTGTTTAAAAGCCTTGTGCCTAGGAGAAGGCTATATGCTTCAGCCTTGTAGTTTGTCATTTCTCCCAGGCTCCATTCATAGGTTATTATTTTGTTTCCATTTGAATCTAGTATAACTCCTCCTGCCCCTGCTTTACTTAGGTTATTTTTTGCAGCTCCGTAAAAAAAAAAGAATGTGTCTCTTCTGTTATTTTATCCATTCTGCAAATTCTTTATCCTCCAATCTTAATTTCCATTTCTTGTTTGTGTGAAATTCTTTCTTTTTTGCTATAGCTTCTGCTTTTGCTTTATTTTCTAACATTGCTTTGTTGTACCAGTCTTTCTCTTCTTGTTGTAAATTGTTCTGGTCCATTTTTAAGATTCCATTTGTACTTATTATCTTTGCAACTTGACTCCAATTTTTTGCTAGGATCTTGCCTAGATTTGGCTTTTGTTCTTTGAAAATGCATTTGTTTCGGGCTAACCAAATTTGCCAACAGAAAATTGAAGAGAGAAATTTCCATATCATATTTATTGTTGCCTTTTATTCCTTTGTATATGGGTAGCTTTTATCCCCGTTTTTATGAAGATTTGTCAACTGAATTGTTGGATTTATGTTTATTTCCAAAGGACTTGTTCCCTGATTCCAGCACTCTCTCACCACCATACAGTTTATGAAGAGGTGTTGGATTGTTTCTTCCTCCTTTTGACACATGACACATTTTTAGGGCCCTTGTATTCCTTTTTTTTTTAATTTTCAGAGGTAAGAATTTTTCCTTTAAGAAGGGTCCAGGTGAAGACTTTAATTTTGGGCAGACTCTCTGATTTCCAAGCTGCCTTCCATACTCTCCAATCATTTTGATTTTGAATTTTTTGGAGTAGGTTGTACCCCGATTTCACTGTGTAATCCCCTCCATTTGGGTCCAAAACAAAGTCATCCTGCTCTTCTTTGTTGATGGGTGTAACCCCTGCCAGAGGAAATTTTAAAATTTCCCACTTACTTTTTAGTCTTGGTGGAGTAACCAGCTTTTTCCATCTTACCCAGTTATTCTGATCCCAATCCGAAAGAGAATAAAGAGTGTTAAAACTTTGCTCTTCCATCCATCTCTGGAGTCTTCTTAAATTTTGTTGCTGATTTAAGGGTTTTTTTCCCCATTATTCTATCCTCCCAGATAGAAATTGTTTTTCCATTCCCTGGATTTTTGGATATTTGATCTCTAATAAGAGGAATTATCCTTTTAACCAATTTCCAGATTTGGGTGCATGGCCTGTCTGGAATAGTATCAGTGAGCAGCTTCGTTCTATGACAATTTAAGTATTTCATTGTTAGAAATTTTTCCCACCAGTGACCATTCCCATTTATTATTCTCCAAATAATTTTTGTCCCTAGGGCAACGTTCATTAGTCTTGGCAAGCGTATTGCTATACCTCCTTTTTCATAGGGGAGCATAACTTGCTCCCATCTAACAAGGCTGATTTTTTTATTATCTTGTTTTCCTCCTTGCGAGAGGAAGCTTCTTATTATCAGTTCCATTTGCTTGTGGCACTTGTCGAAGCCATAATGATTGCATACTGATATATAGGCAAGGCCGAGAGAAGTGCTTTAATCAATGTCACTCTTCCTGCCAGGTTGAGCCACATCACTCCCCAGTTCTGAATTTTTTTCCTCATTCTCTCCACGTGCTTGTTCCAGACTTCTGATTTTACCACTTCCTTTGCTAAGGGCAGCCCAAGATAAGTGAACTGGCTCCAATTTATTTGTAAAGGTATTTCCATTATTTGTGAGATATGGTGCATTGATTTTGTTGAGGTATTCCAGCAATAAATTCTGCATTTGGAGTTGTTTAAAAGTCCTCCTGAAGCTAGGAAAAATTCATCTAAGACTTTTTTGAATCGACTTGATATAATGCAAGATGCCCTACCTATTAGAAGGGTATCATCTACAAAGAGAGAGTGGTTTATATCTTTGACTCCTCTCGATATTTGGGTCCCTGTTATTTTTTTCTCTTTTCTCTAATTTTCCAGCATAGCACTTAGCGATTCAACCATGATGATGTACAAGAATGGAGAAAGTGGACAGCCTTGCCTCAGCCCTCGTGTGCTTTGGAAAAATTTATTGGGCCATCCATTGATTAATGGAGCGATCCATGGATTTGATATACATTCCTGGATAATCTCTATGAAATTTATTGAAAAGCCAAACTTTTTGAGAGCTACTGCAAGAAAGTTATGGTTAACTCTATCAAAAGCATTAGCCATATCTAACTTAACAATCATTCCTCTCTCCTTTCTTTGGATACTGTTGTGAATAGCCTCCTGAACAATTATCACATTGTCAATGATTTGCCTCTTCGGGACAAATCCTCCTTGGTTTTCTGAAATTATTTCCGGAAGTAATTTTTTCATTCTATTTGCTAAAATTTTGGTGAGAATCTTATAAGATGAGTTGCAAAGGGAGATTGCCTATATCTGTGAAAAGTTGTAGGATTGGGTTCTTTGGGAATGAAGGCTAGGAAGGAGGATTTTTTATTTCCTCCATTTTTTTTGAAAGCATTTTTGAGCATTCTCATTAGATCTTTTTTTATAATTTCCCAATGTTGTCTGTAAAAGGCCATTGTAAACCCATCTGGACTTGGTGCCTTATCAGGGTGGAGATTCCACACAGCTTCTCTGACTTCTTTCTTGGTAATGTCGTTATCTAATTCCCTGTTTTTCTAGTCGCTTATTTTTTTTTATATGCTGCAAAATTTCTTCATTAGCTGCTTGTTGGTCACTTGTTGAGAGGAGTTCTTTAAAGTGTTTATGGGCTACATTTTTTATTGCTTCAACTCCTTTTATTTCTTGACCATTTACTTGAATCTGTTCAATCTAGTTTTTTGACCTCCTTATTTTCATTGTATTATGAAAGAAGGTTGTATTTTTGTCACCAGATTTTAGCCAGAGGCATCTTGATTTCAGTCTGTTTTCCTCTTCTTCTTGCCTATTTTTTCTTATATATTTCCAGATATATTTACTTTTCTTGAATATGATATTTCTTACTTTCTTCCTTATTCTCTTTTTCCTTGCAAAGATTATCCTTTTTTTTTTGCAATTCAATTTCCTAGCTTTGTCCCGGAGATATTTTGCTCTTGCCCAATTTTGAAGTGCATCCTTAGGTTCTTTAGCTTAGTTTCCCAAACATACTGGGGAGATCATGTGCCACTTTTTTTCCAATTGTCCTTTATTTGTTTTCCAAAATCTTCCTTGCTATCCCAAATTGAATTATATCTGAAGGGAAGGGGTCCTTGATTTTCCAACTTTCCCAGGGTTAACACCACCGGCTTGTGATCTGAAGTTGAGTTGTGAACAATTTTACTTTTCACAAGAGTATAAGCAGCTGCTATGCTTTCATGAATAAGAATTCTATCCAACCTTTCTTTTATGTTTTTTTTCCCTATTCTTTTGTTGTTCCAAGTGTATTTTCCATTGCTTGGCAGAATGTCTATTAATTTGTGCTCTTTTATTATTCCTTCAAGAGCTTCTCTTGACAGATTGTTTTGGAAGATTCTGCCAAATTTTTATTCTATATTCCTTATCAAATTTAAGTCTTCTCCCAGGATTAAGTTCCCACTTTGTCTCTCTACAATTTCTTCTTTAACTGATTTCCAGCATTGTTCTTTCTCTCTATAGTGATTTGGGGAGTACACATTTATAATGTTATACTGTTCTTTTGTATTGAGATTTCTCAACTCTAATTGAATCTAGTGTCTGCTGATTTTTTGGGTCATTAATTCCCATTTTCTTTTATCCCAAATGGTGTTGATTCCTCCTAATGCTCTTGTGGCTTCTAACGCTACTCCTTCATAATTTTTTAGTTTTTGAATCATTTTTTTATTTTTTTGCTTGTTTAGTTTGGTCTCTTGGATCATATATATGTCTGGTTCTTCCTTGGCTAAAATGTCTCGAGCTGCGTTGACTTTAAAGGAGGTACCAAGGCCATGACAATTCCAAGAGACCACTATCATTATTTACTATTGTGTTGGTGTGGTCCTCCCTTTCCTCTTTGCTGAGTTTTTTCATGACTTCCTATTTGTTTCCCAAGGAATGAGTCCATTGGCTGTTGCGTTCCTAGGGCCATTTCTTTAGTTGCTACCTCATCTCCGATTTCTTTATTGGATTTCCTTCCCACGTTTTTTTGCTGGTCCCAAGCTTGGGGGATTTCTTTGGCTTTGTTTCTAGTTAGAATGCGGTCCACTGAGGGATGGCATGGAGAGGATATACGGTTAGGGGAGGATATGAGAGCTAAAGGGATGGGGTTTGAAGGTGGGGATCTGGGAGAGGGTAGATCAAAGGAGTCTTATAATGGCTCAAAAGGATTCGGAGTTGTGTGATCAGGAGGAGTAACCTTCACTGGAGGCTGAGAGGTTGTTTCGTTTACTTCTTGGGACTGATAGATATTTAATGTGGTCTGCTTATTGGTAGGATTTTTCCTTTTCACTTGTTCCCATGTAGGTTCTTGCTCTTCTACATTTTCATGCTCTATTTTTTTAAGACACCTATTTCCAAAATGACCATACTCATGACATACCTTGCATTTAAATGGTATTTGCTCATAGTCCAACTGCTGAATGTGAGTCCATTGGTCGACCTTTATCTTTATTGCCTCTGGGAGGCCTTTTCTGAGATCTACTTCCACACATATTCTTGCGCACGCGTGCATGTTGTCTTTTGGCTCACATCTGTCAATATATTTGCCCACTGTGTTTCCTATAGCCTTTATAGGTTCGTCTCCCCAACAGTGAAGAGGAAGATGTGGGAGCCTGACCCACACAGGCACTGCATTGGGACATCCATCTCCATATCAAAGTCTAGCATCCACCTGTTCAGGTATAAACATCTGGATTCCATGAAGTAAGGTCCGTTTCTAAATATCAGGTCTCTATCCTCCTTTGTTTCAAAGAGAAAGGTGTAGTAACTCCTTCCACAGAATCATATTTCTATCTTCCCTTGTGTGGTTGCATTCCAGTTTCCTTCCACCCATTTTTGCACTGATTTGGGTGAAGGCCATAACCCAGTGAACTATCCAACAAGTCTGCGTTCTACCAGAGAGATGGCTGCTCTTCTTGGAAGTGCTGGAGGGAGAGAAATATCTAGGATACTTTCAAGTTTCTTTACAAATTTATTGACTGATGGCTTGTTCCTTAGAGCTCCATTCTCTACGATCAGAGATGCGAAGGCTTCTGCATTTTCTTCATTCCTTGGCAGTGAGGAAGGGTGAGGATCTCCCTCCTCAGAGGGTTGCATGGTCTGGTTGGCCTCAGCATCAGCAGGCTGCTGAGAGACGGATCTGCAAGGGTAGTGGTGGCTAGGTCAGCACAAGCTCAGGTCGGGCTGTTGCGTGCGCGCTTTTTTTCTTTTTTAATTATTATTTTTTTTCTAATGCAAGAGTCGTGCCTTCTATTTCAGTTAACCAAAAGGAACAAAATACATATAATACAAACAACCAGAGGCTGAACTATTTAGCTTAAGGTTTACTCCCAAACCCAAAGGTTGAAGTAATCAAAGACCCATACAATAGAGAGAATAAAAGCAAAATATGAGTGGCCCACACAGACCCACCAACAAGCACGTTAAATCATAGTCGATGAATAGCCTCTCCCGATCCAATGATGGAGGATCATATCGCAAGGACAAAGAGCTCAAAGAATTACCGCCCGATGAGGGCGCTATTCTCTCTCCAACCTTGGCTACATGTAGAGTGGTGAGTGGAATCGCCCATAACTCAAAAAAAAAACCACTCCTAGCTTTATGGGCGTGTGATATACCGTAAACCCCCCACAACCGGTATTGACACCACGGGTAGTAATGCCTCACCTAGACCCACCAACAAGCATGTCGTATCATAGCCGTCGATTATCCTTGCCCGATCCAACGGTGGAGGATCATATCGCATGATTAAAATGCTCAGATAATTACCACCCGATGAGGGCAGTATTCTCTCTCCTACCTTAGCCACGTGTAGAGTGGTGAGTGGAATCGCTCTCACCACAAAAAAAACTGCTCCCGAATTTAAGGGTGCGCGATATACCATAAACCACCCCTCAGCTGGTATTGACACCACAGGTAGTAATTTGGAGGGTTTCATGTCAGCTGAGAAAGTCGAGACTGTGGTCCTTCACTTCACTTCTACACCTCATTTGCTTGATCCCCAGGAAGAAGGAACTCATCACACCACCCCCGATATTCGTCGTCTGAGCATCCGAGAATCGCTGGCTACCAAGAAACTTCCATCTAAGACCCCTGTGATCGCACTTTCCTGGACTGAGAAAGCTGCCAGAGATCTCCATCCTTATTGCTAAAACACCACTTCATATAGGATCCTTATCACCTAGACCCAATCTCTGCGCTAATGAACTACTTTGTTTCGATAGAGCGAATGGTCCTCATCTGCCTGATTGAGACAATTATCCCTCAAACTGCCCTGTGGCATCTCTTGCCATCTGAACTTGACACTACTTTCAGTGCAGAGAGCCCCTTTATTAGCCAGAATGTCCGCCAATTTATTGGTTGTCCTTCACACATGAGCGAAGCTTACTGTTCTCAAGTGCAAAAGGTGGAACTGTATGCTTTGGAAGACCTGAAGCAGCCTCCAGTGTCTTGAGACCTTTCCCAGTGCCGAACCACAATAGATTCTCTTGACCGAATTGATGATTAGCTCAGAGTCAGCTTCAATGATGATGTTCTGAAGATTGTCCTGCTTAAGGATATCTAAACTTTGTTCTAATGCTATTAGCTCCACCATATTATTTGTGGCCCCTCCCAGATGGAAAAGAAAAATAAAATGGATGCATCCATTTTCATCCCTTAACACCCCACCATAACCAGCAGTACCCAGATTGCCTTTTGAGGCTCCATCTATGTTGAATTTCATAAAACCCTGAGGGGGAGGATGCCAGAAGTCTTTTTCAGTGGCCAGTTTCTTTACCTTCCTGTCCATGCCATGTGGAATAAGCCCCTGCATACTCAACTAACGAAGTATCTACAAATCAACATCTGAAGGGGGATTATTTGGGTGAGTCTGCAATAAAGTTCCCACTGTCTCCTTGATCTGACTTAAGATCTAAGTCATGATGCTCTGGTAGGAACTTTTTTTATGTTTGAAGATTATGTTGCTCCTTTCCTTCCATACATTCCATATTATGAAACTTGGAGTTAAAGCCCAAGCTTTGCTGGTTATTTCATAATCTGAAAAGTTTCCTCTCCGGTTATTAAGGGTATTGGTGATGCTCCCTCTGTCCCTGTATGTCGTTCTGAAAATGAAGGAAAAAGCATCCCACAAGTTGGAGGTGAATATGCAAGTGTTGAGTAGGTGCTCCATCATTTCCTCTTGAGATTCACAAAGCTGGCATCTAGAAGGTCCCAGAACACCCCTCTTTCTAATGTTCTCTCAAGTAAGAATTTTCTTATGATGAACCAGCCACATGAAAAGTTTGGTTTTCATCCATCCTTGATGTCTCCATAGGTTTTGCCAAACCCTATTCGGTTCCTTAGAATCAAGGTCGAGGACTAAGTGCTTTGCCTCCTTAAGATTAAAGGTGCCTTCATTATTATTGCCCCATCTAAGTTGGTCATGATCCTTTGATACCAGTATTTTCCTTTGGTCAAACATTGCTAGAAGTGCATCAGCTTTTACTTTCAAGGGGCTATCATCCTTGAACTCCATATTCTTCCAGGTCCGCCATTTTCCTTCACTGCTAGTCTGATCCCAAAAATCTTTTACCCTAAGTAGTCCTTTGGTGTCTGTATCATTCTTGAGTTCCACAAAGTCCTCTCTTAGTAGTATAGGTTCTTTTTGCCATTTATCCTCCCAAAACAAAGCTAGATCTCCCGCTCTGATTTCCCAGAAACTATTCTTTTGAACTATGCTTCTATTCTCCCACGCTTTATTCCAGATGTACGAGCCTTTTATGATGCCAGACATCCTTATAAGGTTACTGTTTTTCCAATTACTAGCGTATTTATCCTTCCAAATACGAGCCCACTATGCCTCTGGATCTTTTACCCATCTCCACCATAGTTTAGCCCCTAAAACTTTGTTTAGCACTTTCGAGTCATTCAGACCAAGACCTCCGTGGTTTTTAGGTCTGCAAATAGTATCCCAGGCTACCAAGGCCCATTTCCTTTTCTCCTCCCCCTTACCCCAAAGAAAGTATCTTTGAATGATTCTAAATTGATGCAAGACTGCTTTTGGAGCTAGAAGGGCTGAAAGCATGAAGGTGGGGATTGATTGAAGAACAGCTTTTGTAAGCACCAGTCAGCCTGCCAAGTTCAAAGATCTAATGGTCCATTTCCTGGTCTTGTCTTGCATCTTGTTAATCACTAGCTCCTAGATACTCTTGTGCAGAGGTTTGTTAGTTAGTGGAACTCCCAAATATTTGGAAGGTAGCACATCTCCTTGAAAGCCTAGAATTTTGGAGATATTCCACTGAATAGCAATATTAGTATTAAAGAAGAAAATCTTAGATTTGAAGAAGCTTACCTCTGTACCAGCTGCCATGGCAAAGTCACATAGGATTTGTTTATATGCTAGCGCTTCTTTGACTGTGGGGATGCCCTAAAGCATAGTGTCATCTACAAATTGTTGATGGGTCAAAGCCTGTCTAGTCTCAGAGAGTCTGAACCCTTGGATAGTACCCACTTCTTTATCATGCTTGATAGATCAACCAAGTCCTTCCATCATGAGGATAAAGAGAAAGGGGGAGAGAGGATCTCCCTGCCTGAGGCCTCTTGAAGGTTTAAAAGTTTTAGATGGAGAACCATTAACCAGAATTGAAAAACTAGAAGAAGTCACCAGGGCCATGACCCACCTGACCCAGTTGTGGTCAAATCTGAAGACTAGAGGGACCTTCTTGATGTAGTTCCAATTCAACTTATCATAAGCCTTGGCTATGTCCAGTTGCATAATCATTCTCGCCTTCTTATTACTTAACAATGAATGCACCACCTCATGCGCTTGGATGATGTTATTTAGCATTTGTCTGCCCTCCACATAACCTGTTTGCTCCACAAAAACCAGAGTGGGGAGAAGGGGTTTGAGTCTATTGGAAATTAATTTGGATATTATCTTGTACACAACATTGCACAAGGCTATGGATCTGAATCTGTCTGGAGTCAGAGCATTGTCCTGTTTGGGGATCAGAGAGATGAAAGATGTATTGAGCACCTTCAGAATGGTTCTACTCATTTTGGAGTCCTCCATGACATCCAGAATATCTTGCTTAACAATGTTCTAGCAAGCTTTAAAAAAATCGACATTGAAACCATCAGGGCCAGGCGCTTTTCCATTTTGCATTTCTTTGATAACCTCACTAACCTCATCTTCATTCACCGGCCTATTGAGATTGTAATTATCTTCCCTTGTTACTAACTTAGGAATGTGCTTTGTGAAGTCCCTGATAAAATGATCTCTATCTAAGATGGTCTCCTATGTGATACTTCGAAAGTGTTGAACCAACACAGCTTCTATGTCTTTATGGGTATTGAGTCATTGACCTTCAGAGTCCTTGATCGTTGAGATCCTATTATGCGACCAGTTCTCCATAGTGGATCTGTAGAAAAACCTTGTGTTTCTCTCCCCTTCTTTTAGCCATTGAACCCTTGATTTTTGTCTCCAAAATATCTCCTCTTGTTTACATAGATTCTCCTTTTGTCTCCAAATTTGCTTTTTACCTGTAAAAGACTAAGTTTTTTACCCACAAGGTTTGAACCCAAAACCTTATGGGACATAACTCCTCACCATCAAGGCTATCATTCATAAAGCTACTTAGTTAAAATTTAAAGGAATTTTAACATGGAGGATTTGAGCAAGAATTTATTTAAATAGTGGAATATGTATTACATTTAGTCAAAATAATTATCCTTAATGTAATTTCATTCGGGAAGTTACGAGAAATAAATGGGAAACAAATTCCCAAAACTATAAATGAGAGCATAAGGGTTTCTTTCAGGAATTTTTTTTGGGTGGGTTGAAGGATGGTGGTGCATTGGAGATAAAGATTTATTCTTTTTAAAGTCACCATGTACTTGATACAGTGGTGTTGTTCATTGTGACAGAGAGGGTTTTTATTTAATAATATTCATTTCTTTCTTTTCTTTTTGTGCATTCTTTTTATGTGAGGTTTTATTTACTGGTTCATTGTGCAGGTTATTGATATAACATGATTATTCAATAATATTGCATGCAATAATGATTTAAATACTTGAATCCTTTTTATTTAAAGTTTTTTAAATTATATTTAAATTTATTTGTTGCAGAACAAAGCTCTGACAATACATGTTATTTAGGGTTTTCTTTACACATAAATTTAAATATCATAAAATCAGTACTCATATTTTTTTATTGTTAATTTATTTTTCATTTTTCATTTATTTATTGCACTATTAATATGTGGTGATTAGCAATGCTTTGACATGATCAAATTATTTAATCTTCCACACATTAAAATTGGTTTAGTTTTTCCTCCAATATTTACTATTTAGAAAAATTAAATCAAATAATTTAATCGTTTTGTTGTAAGATGAATAATAATAGCACTTGATGTCATACTATTTCAACTACAACATTTCTATTAAATGCATTCAAACTAGTTTTTCCTAACTTCTGCCTTTTCATTTTATTTTAATTTTAATTTTTACTAACCCTTATTTTTTGTGAGAAATATGATATACTAATTTAAAACCTCATTTAGTCATAATGACATTTTATTTTTAATAAGTTTTCACATGTTATATGTCTACCACATCTATTTCCTAAAAAACATTATTTATTTAAGATACTCTTTATTCAATAATCTAGTGTATTTATTTGTTAATCAGAAAATCTATTTAATTTACATTTTTTTACAACGGCTATCTAATTTACGTTATTATAAGGAAATACCCCTGTGGTGAAAGGGAGGTCAATCCTTATCACCTAGAACGGGAGGATCTAGGATCCTCAGTGATGTGGTCTCAGGTCGTCCTCAGTTACTGGGACAATTTGAGCTCCAACATCTTTTTTCATTGTTGTTAAGGAACGAATTGTTAAAGTTTCATTTTCTTGGTGACTAGATTAATTGGTTAAGTTTGTGACCTGCTAGTGAACGGGATCACAACTACATGCGCCTTAAAGGTTTTAAAGTATATATTTCTTTTTTTTGTTCACCTGGCGACTTCTAGATTATATATATTATTTTCATTTTCCAATGGATTTCTCTTGGACTTTTTTGCAATCTAAAGTATCTTCTAACATACCTGGTGTGTTTCATGTTTTTTATTATGGTAATATTGATGATTATGAAGGAGATAACTTCAAAGGAGAATCAAGGTTCTTCGACCACCAAGAAGAAAAGGTATGTGGTGGTGTTTTCATTAGTGTTGGTGTTGATTCATTTCAGGTTCATGTTGATTACTCAAAACCTCCTTTGTACGATGAATATGATAATGATTATTCACTTGTAGGTTTAAATTTGCAACAATCATACAATTATGATGTTTTTCATATAAATAACCATGATAAATATGATTACGTAACTAACAACGAACCTGTTTATGATGATTATGCACATAATCAGGTTATTTTACATGAAAATGCAAATGAATTAATTCTAAACTTTATTTTAATTAATATTCATTTATTTATGTTGCCACATATACATCATCACTTCAATAACTCTTTCCAAACTACAAACAATTCCTCTTCTCATTAGGATGAACATGAATTTCAAAAAAATATAAGTTGCCACATGCCAAATCCTAACATGATTTCATATTTCTCTAATGAGGAAGTAAACTAGGAATATATTGCATATACATTAATGTTAGAAATGTTTTATCATTTAAATAATCACACAAATTATTATGATTTCGTAGAAGATTAGATGGAAGAAGTCTTTAAGAGAACATCATTTTATCATTGTGTTGATATCAACTCCCTTCTAGGAACTAAAATGAGAAAAACACCTTATCCTTTCTTAGAATTACTGAACATATAATTACTATTTTTGAAACTTAAAGATAAGAATCTTGGAGTTGATAAATTATTGTCTTGGTTACACTAGTTGTTTGACTTCTTTGAATAGTTTTGCTTCCAAAAAACATTGTATATAAACCTTGTATATAAATAAAATTTTGTTTACGTATGCTTCTTAGGTTCAAAATGAATAAAGATGAAGGTTTTTTGCATCTTGAAGAGTCTTTATGTTATCATAGTAGAATGGAATACATATATATGAGTCCTTAGTATGAACTAAATTAATGAGATTTTTTAATACATACTTAAAGACTTGGTTTCTAAATCATGTTTGAGGGGTAACAATCTTTAAAGGGCTCAGATCTTAGTTTCTTAGTAATGTCAACTTCATATTGAATATTGCTCACCACATCTCTCTTTCATACTACTTACACACAAATACTGAGGGATCACATTAAGTCATAAGGGATAGACCTATAACCATAAGATTGGGCTTTCATAAAATTCAATTGAAGCTTTGGTAGGACTAGTTACATTATAACAATGCATGATACCTTCCCTTATCACCACACTACCCTAGGGACATGAACTTATGTCTTCTTAGATGGGGCATACTGGTATCTTCGTTGGGGCTATAGATGCTCGCTAGTAGCGAAGCAAGACCAATGGCATTAGATTAAAATCTAGTGTGTAATCTTCCCACTCCTTATATTGATGTAACTTCTGATATGGCATGTTGACATCTCCATTAGGGCTATGAACACTCGCTAGTAGTGGAGCAAGGTCAGTGATATTGGACTAAGTCCAGTGTGAAATCCTCTCATCTTGTGAATGATATGTTTGCTAAATAAATTGAAAGAAGGGCCTCTAATATGAAGAGAAAACAAGAATCTAGAAAGCTCCTTACCTTAGGATAGTGGATGACTTTGTCGAGGCTATGGACGCTCGCTGGCAGCGGAGTGACATCCAATTATGGAAACTCATGACATGTGACAAAAAGGGAACCAAATCCCTAAAAACTAATCTCCATATTTTCAACCTTATTCCAAATTGAAAGTCACTCTTATGAATCTTAATTAGCTCTGTGATTTGTGCCATTTCCTAATCATTAACTGTAAGTAGGTGTAACTTGTTATGGTGTTGAATGCTTTTATGAAGTGAGACATTTATCATTTATGATCATCTACTCTTAATCATTATCATAGCTACCCCAATACACTTAGTATACAAACAAATGTCTTATATATGTGAATAATCTTAAACTTGTTAATCTATACGTACTGGGACCTCACATTTATTCCTGTTTCATTATTGTTATCGATTTATTGAGTCTTTAAGATGCAAAATATTTCCCTTTTATTACTTTTTGTCTCTTCAATTTCCTTTTTTGACTTCATGCCGAATACAAAGGCTCCTGGTCTTCGTTCTTGATCCTCCACAAGGGAGCATCATCCCCAACTGGAGCCAAATGTTATCGCCAATTTGACCCCAGTTAGATCTTGGCTCCTTCTGTCAATTTCGCCTTGTGCTTCCTCTCATATTCTCATGACAAAAAATCGCTTCCTTGAATACAAAAGACAAATCGACAAAAGGATTGGAACCAATCTAAATGGGGCTAATGATTAAGTGACATTGTTTAAGGACTATCACAAATTCATAAAAACATATATGCATTATTTTAATATAGTCTTAATATAAATTAATCATATATAAACAAAATACAAACAATTAAAATGTCAATTTCACTAACTAACTAAACAAAATTGATATATTATTACTATAACAAAGAACCCCTAAAAATGGGGAAACATTATCCACAAAAAGTGGAATTAAATATTTAAATGAATTATTTAGTATGAAAATCCTTTAATGTCCATATATTTGGGAGGGTTGAATTTCCTAAAGAATGTATGTATTATTCGTTATGAATATTGAAAATAGATTTCATAAAGATTAAACCTCTTTTTTTACCTCACATACTATTAACATTCATCTCATCATGAATTACTTTCCAAATTATATTTTTTACCTTTACTTCCATATATCTAAGTCCTAGGTGTAAAACAAATTCAGAGATAATTTTTACTATTTTAAAGCCATAAATCTTGAAAATATATAAATAATAAAAAATAATTGAGTCTAAGAACCACATGCAATATCTAAATCCATTTATTAAAATGATTGTTTTGGAAACATTTGCAATCATTTATTAAAATTGTGTTAAGGTTTATTAAAAATATGTGAGTCGTGTTGAACGGAAGCTTATGGGAAACATTGATTAAATCATTTGATATTCAACCATAGCTAAAACATTAAACCTCATGAAATTAAAACCTTGTTGTATTAAACGAGAGTTGATGCTACTATATTTATTAAGTCATCATACATAAAACATGAGTTCTATGAAACCACGTGATCAAATTAATGCTTAGGGCCCACTCACCTCACATCATTCATATGGGTGTCATTGGGTCAAAGTAGGAGGTTAATTCACCCATAAATACATACCCTGTGTGAAATGAGGGCCCTTCATTAAAACAAGATCAATGGAGGGGATTCCATCACGTGAATAAGAACTCATTAAGCCATCTTCTATTCCTTATGGAATGTAAAATGAGAATTGCCAATTTAAAATGGCATTAATCCCTAAGTTCTTTAGGCATGTAACTTTGTTGGAGCTTTTAAAGCCTTTCACTTCCAAAATCTATTTAAGTGCATAAAGAATTCATTTGACTTATTTGATGTTTTGTTTTTTTTACTGTCATCAATTTGTATGTGCAAAGTATATCTTAAGGTTTTTTATTTTTACAGGTTGGGAAGGTTTATGGTGTTTTACTAAGAAGAACCAAATCGAGAAGAAAATAAATAAATGTGCATACAATGTGTCAATATAATTTTTGCAAGATTTAGGGTTTGTCCAACCGCATTGATTTCTTTGACTGGTGTTTTGTTTACAATGAGATCCACCATGCAACAATATTTCATAGCTTAATGGACAAGACTTATTGTGGTTTACTGTGGAGTTAAATCAAATGAATAATTGGATGAATCTGTAATTGAGGGGTTTTCTTACGTTCTGAAGAGATTAACTAGGATTTACCACAGGGACGGAATGAAGAAAATGTTTAATTGTTCATGAAGGTATGTTGCAAATGATATATTTATTTAGAAAATTTTATTGTCACTCATTCTTGAAATTCATTCAAAGAGTGAGGTAAGAAATATGTTTACAATATTTTATTTATGACTTTTATCTAACTATTTATGGGCTAATTTTGGTTTATTTGATGCATGAACCTAACTTCGAAGCAGTTAAAGATTTGAACAAATGACTAAAGGAAGAATTAAGATTAAGGAGGAGATTATCAAGTTTTCTTATAAAGTCTGAGAGATGCAAATCCTTCCATGATTTTGATGCATAATAGAGCTTTGACAATAATTTCTATTTTCATTTTCATTATTCAGACGGTTATTAAATTAGTTATTCAAATATTTTGTACAAAACCCCTATTTTTATCATTCAAGAGGGTGTTGGAGGGACAACTTTTAAGGCAAGAATGGACTTATGATTCGGGAGGGTCTTATTGCACTTGTTGCATAGACCGATCAGTAATGCTTTTATAACCTTTTTCTATGCAATTTGAAGATCGTATTTTTTAGTTTTCCTTTTCATTTTCATTTAGTTTTTTGTGTGTATACACTAATGCAGTTTGAAGTTTACACAAGGGACCTGATTTCTTTTTTACATTGCATTACCTTACTTTATTCTTGGTCCTTTCAAATTTTAATATTATCGGAGGAATCAAAATTATGAATTTTGCATTGTATATTTTTTAATTGACTCAAAACACTTGTTCATTAGTTATACTACAATATTTCATGCAAAGATACATATTACAACAGTGTATGCTCCTTTTATTCATTTTTATTTCTTGTAATTTATGTGCTTGAATCTAGATATTTGTTAGCAATCTGGTAGTTGACTTGAGTAGCACCATTTTGTCACAACAATTAGATGATTTGTTTATTTTTGGGTATTCATATTATCAATAAATGGACATGTCTTAATGCTTGTCTTTTGAGGGAGAATGGAATGTAATAATACGTGATGTTATTCTTGTTGAAAATAATACTAAAAGGGAGGGAGGGGGGGGCGGTGAATCAGTATTATTAAGTCAAATAATCCTTTTTAAAAACCAAATTGTATACGCTACTTCAGTCAATTCAACCCGCGTATATACGCAACTATTCAGAAGTAAACCAGCGTACACAGAGCAAACTTTTAATTTACTTGAACTTTAGATGATGTTTGTTAATCTGAGATGCAGCATCAAATAATCAGTAACCAGAGATAGTAAAACAGAGCAGAAAGACAATCACACATAAGAACACCAGATATAAGGTGGAAACCCAATGTGGGTGAAAACCACCTGCTGCAATTCGTCTCTATCTTTCCTCAAATTAGAAACTTCTGTTTACAATTTACTGGTGCAGTCCTTTACCAGTACGCAGGCTGCAACCTGCAGAGAGCTACAACTCTCTCTCGTTTTCCAGCTCTCCTGGAGGGGAGCTACAACCCCCTTAGCTCTTGCATTAGCCAAGATACTAGTACGTAGGTGCTGGCCTACAGAAGGCTACAACCTTCTCTTTCTTCCAGGGACCACGTTTCATCAATTTTCACACTGGATCCATGAACATCAACCAGTCATCAAGAAAATCTTCATTAACCAACCTCCTTTTCACCAACTAGATCTGAAGATACTCCTTTGCCAGTTGTACCCAAACACAGTACCAGAAACCACACAATAGAACCCAGAACACAGCAGCAATAAGCAGAAACAGCTAGATCACAACTTAAAGCATATACGCAATTTCAACAGTCTGCAACTTGCGTGCATACGCATCTGCGTATGGAACAACCTGCGTATACGCGCCTTTACTTCACCTAAACTGTGTGTATACGCACCCTCGCTTTACTGAACCTGGGTACAGATCTATAAAAGACAACACGCTCTTCCAGATATTCAATCTCTAATTAACCCAGATTATCAGACTTATAGATCAGACAAGCGCCACATCTAGTAGATCAAAATCATACAAAGATACTATCATTCTGGCTTAAAGATTATGACCCATGAATAGAACTTATCCTTCCTTTTGCGCTAAGGTTCCTCCTTCCTTCAGATCTAGATCTGCATCACCACCCAATATACCAGCTCTAGCACTTTGTCAGACTTTCAACAATAATTCAGATGGTAATTTGTCACAAGATCTCCTTCCTCTTTTATAGTCTTAGGCCTTCCCTAATACCATGGTCCAAAACCATAAAATTTCAATACCATGAACCCAAAACTAGGGATCGACACTTCTGACGAGACGCCATGGTCCAAAACATAGGTTCAAGTTCCAAGATCTAACTGCCATGGACCAAAAGGATGATCACCAACATATACGTGCTTTTGTAATGTATAACCCGTGTGCATACGCGCCTTAGTCTAGATGAACCTGCATATATGTCTTTTTCTACTTTCTGAGTGCCTGAACTGAGATCTGTTACCAAAGAAGGTTGCCATCGAGGAAAACACCTGTGCCATAGCCCCAAACCTGTGCCATAATGCCAACAATTACCTCAGCCGTATCCCTTCAGGAGCTTAGTGACAACCTGAGTGATAACATAATGGCGACTCCACTGGGGACCTCCTCAGGTAATCTCAC
Organism: Pinus taeda; assembly: GCA_000404065.3. Classification (NCBI taxonomy): domain Eukaryota; kingdom Viridiplantae; phylum Streptophyta; class Pinopsida; order Pinales; family Pinaceae; genus Pinus; species Pinus taeda. Next base: position 3,717 of record APFE030945754.1, on the reverse strand, counting down.
AAAACCAGTCCAAAGCTCTGCAAAGGAAGAAACCGACCTTTAAAGGTTTCAGTTAACCTGCATTCTTAGAAAAATTCCCCAAAAAACAAGCTAGAAGCTGGCTCCCAAGAAGCATTCACGTTACATAAGATCAAATCCAGATCCAAATCCCCCAGCTGTTTTTGATAACCCCAATATCATTCCTAAGATCCTTCGAAAACAAGAGAAACAAGAATGTTTGACTACTTCCAATCCTGAAACAGTTCAGCATAGCCATTTAGCAACCCCTATTAAAGTTATGTTCCATTCAAACCCCACTTCCCCTTGTTCATCATCTACTTCCCCAACCACTATTTCCACACCTCCATCCACTGTGAATACCATCACTACTACTCCAATTATCCCACTTATCCCAGTTATTCCATGTATCCCAGTTAATATGGCTAATAGATATGCACCCTTACATCTTCCTGCAAATCCTGGGGCTATGCCTCAGGATTACCAGACTAAAATTACCTATTTTGATGGCGCACATTCCTGCACAGCCTACAGCATACAAAGAAAATGCAGGATTACTTTGAGAGTTATGAGATTGATGATGATAATGTAAGAATGAAGATTTTTGTCCAAAGTCTGACCGGTGATGTCAGGACCTGGTTTAGAGCACTCCCAGCCAATTCCATAGGCGACCCAGAAGCCTTATATCAATCCTTTATCAATAGGTGGGAGAAAAAGAAAGACCCCTTGCATATATTATCTGAATATGACACTATAAAAAGAGGCCCTCAGGAAACTGTTTTGGATTACTGTGCAAGGTTCAATAATGTCTACAATGCAATACACAGAACTTAAGACCTCCACCTGATCTCGCTTTGTACAAATTCCCTGATGGTTTTGATGCTGAAATGGCTTATCAGCTAAGGGAAAGAGCCCCTCAAAGCCTTGCAGAGATGCAAAATGTTGTTGTTAGTGTGGAGGCAAACCTAATTGCCAAAAGAAACAGAGCTAGAACCAAGAGGAGAACTACCTTTAAGGAAGAACCCTCAGCCTTAGACAAGAAGTTGGATGCTATTATCAATGGCATGCATAGGCTAGGAGACAGAGTAGAGAGTGTTGAGAGAAAATCATCATGGGAAGGACAACAGTCCAACACCATAAGAAATCCAAACTTCAGGAAAAATCAAACCACAAACGCCGAAAGGGCTAGTCCCAACCATGATATTAGGCCTCCTTTCCAAGAAAACTACGCAGAGGCATCCACATCCGGTGAGCCCACATAACAGACTCACATAAAATTGATAGATTCAAAAAATGAGCAGCAAATCTTTCTCACTCAAGAAGACCAAGACTACCCTGATATAAAACAATTTCAGACCAAGACGGGAGAGTCTTTTGATTTTAAACAAGGCTATGATTCTGTTGTATATGAGGTCCACAAACAATATAAGCTGAGAACAAGAACTATTGATATCCCTCCACCTAGCAAAATGAAGGACAACAAACAACCTAATAAGATTAAAGACAGGGTTGTCATAACATAACCAGCTGATATTGTTGTCCCAAACCCGCATTAGGTAACTGTAGAGGACATATCATACATACAACCTCCTACTGATCAACCTCTACCTTCTTCATCCTCAAAAGAAAATTTGAACGGTACTCCAAAAAATATTCCCAAGACAGAACTACCACAAGTTGTCATTCACCATAGCATAGACAATCCAAAGGAAAATACAGAGAGTAGTTTGGAAAATGAGAGATCTGCTACTATTAACGCTAAGAATCCATCAGAAAAACCATTCAATTTAGAAGCAGAGATTGGAAAACTTAAAATATCCATTCCCCTCTCAGAACTTGCCAAACATGATGTATATAGGCAGCAAATTCAAAGATCACTTCAACTGCCAGAGATCAGGGATGATGTAAATGTTCTAGATGATACCCCTGAGCTGTAGTTTGGTCTAGAAGTTAATGGAAAAACAACATATGGATCTGTTCCACCATTTTATGTTAGTCTGCATATACATGTCAAAATCTTGCACAATGCTATGTTTGACTCAGGTGCCTCACACAATCTTATGCCCAAAGCGGTGATGGAAAAGCTAAACCTTGAAGTCACGAGACCCTACAAGGATCTATACTCCTTTGACTCAAGACAAGTCAAGTGCTTAGGCTTAATCAAAGACCTTTGTGTGTCTTTAGTCCAATTTCCCAACAAGACAATCGTAATGGATCCCTTCAACTTGACCTCTCTTATGCCACTATATCTGTCTTTGGGCAACCAAAAAGACTGTATAGAGAAACACTGATGAAGTATGTGGTGAGTAGTGAGGAGATGCCCCAAAATTATCCAATTTACTCAATTCATTCTGATATGGATTCATTTATTCTTTTTAATGATGATAACAATCCTCCAACTGATGAGAAGCCTCTAGCTTCAAAGCTAGAGACATGCATAAATGAAGAACCGATTGCCCATGCCCATGAAATAGCCCCAATAGTCAAAGCAGCCAGTAAACAAGAGAAACCTCCTCAAACTGAAATTCTAGATCTGCCTAATCGTAAAATAACTTAAACTCTTGATAAAAACCAAAAACAAGAAATTACATGGTATTTAGAGTTTGATGGTTCTGTCAACAAGTTAGGAGCAGGGGCAAGTGTATGGATTCACAATACACATGACAATCATGCAGAAGGCCATGCCTACAGGCTAAACTTTAGATGTACCAACAACATGGTGGAGTATGAAGCTCTCCTCTTAGGCCTAAAACTGCTCAAAGTTCTAGGAGCTACAAAAGTGTCCATTCTAGGTGACTCCGATTTGATTATCCAACAAATGAAGGGAAAATTTGTTACTAATGACAATAGGATGAGGGCCTATAGGACTTCTGCAACATATATACTTAACACCTTCGCTGAATCCGAGCTTGCCAAGATTTTTAGAAACCATAACATACACGCTCACAGTCTAGCCACTTTTGCTAGTACATGCAAGCTTCCCTTGGAGCCAAATCACCATTTTACTGCTGAGATAAAACATAGGCCCGCTGTTCCTAATATTATTAGAGATTGGAAAGTATTTGAAAACGATGCCCACATTAACAATTTCCTCACTCTTGAGGGCGAGTTTTCAAATTTAAACATTAACATAGAGGCCGTGAACAATTCCCAACAACAAACAAATGAAAATCAGCAGACTGTAACAACTGCAATAGTAAAACAAATCCTCAATCCAACTATTTTTGACAATGCAAACATAGAAGAACTGAAACATATGCATTTAGAGGAAACAACCAAAGTAGAGGTTGAGTTCATTGATCTGAAGAGTAATTTTTTGCCTGTTGGCCTTACTCCATTAGAAGAGATGTTTGATGACAATGATGTGCCCAAAAAGCCAAAAATGGAGCCTTTAGATGTTGTTATAGAAGAACACAACATAGGGACATCAGAACAGACCAAAATGATTAAGTTGTCCAAAAATCTGCCCCCTGATCAAAAACCAAAGTATGTGGATTTGTTCAAAGAGTTCCAAGATGTATTTGCTTGGATTTATGAGGACTTGAAGTCCTATGACACCTCAGTGATTCAACATACCATTCCCTTAAAACCAAATAAAAAACCATTCAAGCAGAAACTTAGAAGAATAAACCCTATGCTTCTCCCCCTCATTGAAAAAGAAGTGAAGAGAATGTTTGAAGCAGGTATTATAGCACCCATCAGATTTTCTGAATGGGTATC
>APFE030945746.1:0-18752 GCA_000404065.3 Pinus taeda | reverse complement strand
AATGATAGCTTATGTTAGATTGGACTAGGCAAGAATAGGCTAGGCTAGAGTAGGCTAGCATAGGCTAGGTAGAATAGGTTAGGTTAGGTTAGGTTTGGCTAGGTTAGGCTAGAGTAAACTAGCCTAGAGTAGTCTAGGCTAGAGTATGCAAGGCTAAATTAGGGTAGGCTAGGGTAGGCTGCCTAGGTTAGGGTAGGCTTGGGCATGCTAGATTAGGCTACGCTAGAGTACGTTATGCTACGCTAGGCTACGCTAGGCTAGACTAGTCGATGTTAGGCCAGGTTATGCTAGGGTAGGGTAGGATAGAAATGGCTAGGCCAGGCTAGGATAGGCTAGGCTAGGCTAGGCTAAGGTAGATTAGGTTATGATAGGTTGTGTCAGGGTAGGATGGAGTAGGGCAGGCTTAGGGTAGAGTAAGCTAGGCTAGTCTAGGTTAGAGTAGTCTAGCATAAGCTAGGTTAGAGTAGGCTAGGCTAGAGTAGGCTATGTCATGATATGTTAGAGTGTAGGCTAGGCTATGATAAGCTAAACTAGGCTAGGATAGAGTCATTTAGGCTAGAGTAGGGTAAGCTAGGTTGTATTTAGCTAGGCTAGAGTAAGTTAGGCTAGGTTATGCTAGAGTAGGCTAGGCTAGAGTAGGTTATGAAAGGCTAAGCTAGACTAGAGTAGGCTAAGCTAAAGCATGTCAGTGTCGAGTAGGCTAGGCTAAGATATTCTAAGCTAAATCACTATGCCAAACTAAAGTAGGCTACAAAAGGATAGCTTAACCCAGGCCAGGTTAGACTAGGTTACGATAGGCTACGATGGAGTAGGATAGAGTAGGCTAAGCCAGACTATAGTTGGAAAACCTAAAGTAGGCTAGGCTAGACTAGACTAAAGTAGGCTAAGGTAGACTAGGCTAGGCTAGGCTAGAGTAGATTACATTAAAGTAGACTAGGATAGAGTATTCTAGATAGAGTAGTCTGAGTTAGAGAAGGCTAGGCCACGCTAGAGTAGGTCAAGCTAAATTAGGCTAAGCTAGGCTAGATTAAGCTAGGCTAAGCCAGAGTCGGTTAAGCTAGGCTAGGCTATAATATCTTAGGCTAAGCTAGAGTAGTTTAAGCTATATTAGGCTATTCTAGAGTAGGATAAGCTAGGCTAAAGTAGGCTACGCTAGAGTAGGGTAAGCTAAGATAGGCTAGGCTAGTATAGGCTAGGCTAAATTAGGCTATGTAAGGATAAAGTAAGCTACACTAAGATAGGATAAGCTATAGTATCTTAGGTTAGAGTAAGATAGCCTAAAGTGGGCTAAATTAGGATGGGATATAGTAGGTTAGAACATGCTAGGATATAGTAGACTAGATTAGGTTAAACTACGCTAGACTAGAGTAGGTTAGACTATGCTAGGTGAGTAGAATAAAGTTGTCTAAAATAGATTAGGTTGTAGTAGGTTTGAGAAGTTTAGAGTAGGGTAAGATAGAGTGAATTAGGATAAGGTGGAGTGGTTAAGCTAGGATAGATTAGGCTATATTAGGGAAGGGTATGATACAGTAGGCTAGGTTATAATAAGTTGGGATAGGTTAGAATATGTTGAGCTAAAGTAGGTTTAACATACTAGGTTAGGCTAGGGTAGAATAGGTTAGGATAGAGTAGCCTACAGTAGGATAGGATATGCTAGACTAGGATAGAGTAGGCTAGAGTATAGTAGGCTAGCCTAGGGTAGGATATGATAAAGTAGGGTAGGCCAGGCTATGATAAAGTAGGGTAGGTTGGCTAGCCTAGGGTAGAGTATGCTGTAGTAGACTAGAGAATGCTAGGATAGAGTAGGCTAGTGTAAGGTAGGGTAGGATAGGATATTGTAGGCTAGAATAGGCTACAATAAGCTAGGATATAATAGGTTAAGATAGGCTAGGTTATGTTAGAGTAGTATATGTAAGGATAGAGTAGGATAAATTTTGTTAAGCTAGGCTAGACTAGAATTAGCTAAGCTTCTCTAGGCTATGTTTAGCTAGGCTCTAATAGGATAGGATTTAAAAAAATAGGATAGGATCAGGTAGGGTAGAGTAGAGTAATCTAGAGGTAAGCTAAGCTATGTGAGTGTATTCTAAGTTAGAGTAGGCCAAGATAGACTTGGCTATGCCAAATTATCTAAGGTGAAATTGGCTAGGCTTGGTAAGAGTAGCCTAGGCTCGAGTAGCATGGAAAATTTTAGGGGCTAATATTTGCAGGTGGGCTAATTTTTCATGATATTTCCACAAAAAGGATTCACCAATTTCCATTTTTTATAAAAATGATTTGCCCAAATTTTACAATATCAAATTATTTTACCTTAAAAATTTCCAACATTATATAAAGACTATACATAAAACCATTATAAATTTGAATATTGTTACAAATATATCAATAAACATTTTATAGTTTGCCTATTAGGGAATAGTGAGGTTCACCAATGTTTTCAAACTTTAAGATAAGTTTCCATCCTTAAAATTTTCACTACCAAGTAGGGAAGAGTAGGCCAGTGTATGATATGCCAGAGGTTAGCTTCTTCTAGGAAAATGTAGGCTAGATTAATCTAGGTTAGATTAGGCTAGGCTAGGCTAGGCTAAAGTAGGCTAGAGTAGTCTAAACTAGAGTTGTCTAGGCTAGATTACTCTAGGCTAGAGTAGGCAAGAGTAGGCTAGGCTAGATAAGGCAAGAGTAGACTAGGCTAGGATAGTTTAAGATAGTCTAAGCTAGGCAAGGCTAGGCTATAGTGAGCTAAGATAGAGTAGGCTAGGGTAGGCTATATCAGTGTAGGTTACACTAGAGTAGACTAAGTTAGGCTATGCTAGAGTACACTATAGTACGCTAGGCTAGGCTAGAGCAAGTTTTGTAAGGCTAGGCTAAAGTAGGCTCTAGTAGGCTATGCTAGAGTAGGGTGGAATAGGATAAGATATGCTAGAGAAGACTATACTATGCTATTTTGGTCTTGTTGACCACACTTTGTCAACAATCCAAGAAAGTAGAGTACAAAGAAGTGGAGAATGATTTTCGAAGATCAAAGTCATCAATCACAATTAATATATCATTGTAAGCCCAATTTCTGCAAAGTTTATTATACATGATGCTAATATGATCATTTATGTATGTAACAACACCTAGGTAAACCTCATATTTTGTTAAAGCGTTTCATCCTAGGAAGTTTTTTACCTTCCCCAAATTATGTGTGTTTGTAAACATGCCTAATTGACATAGTTTTTCTTCTAGCTAAAACCCTAAAGCTAGAGTGGAATTCATTGACAAGGTCTTAGGTGAGTCCTAGTGTTTATTGAATCTATTGTAAAAGTGTGTTTAGGAATAATTTTAGTGCATGGTCCCTCATAAACAGAACACCATGATTAAATTATTTTATTATAAGCACACTTGGTTTCATACTAGATCATATTATGTTGCATAGTTGGGTAATGTCTTGATGGTCAGGTCTAAATGTGTATATCTCCTTCCAATGGTTGAATTAATTGTAATATTTTGATCTAAAAATATTTTAGTGAATAGTCCCTCACAATTAGAAACCATGACTAAAATATTTGAGGGTGGAAAAATAATTAAGTCCCCTTGAGAGTCAATTATTTAAATTTTCTGACAAAATCAAATAAAAATCCTAACTGAAAAAAAATAATTAATTTTGAGTCAAAAAAGAATTATAGAGATTGATTTATCTCAAAGTGGAAAAAAAAAAAAATTGTTGGTGAACAAGAAGTTAATTTTTGGACGCCCGCCACCAAGGGAAAAATGAACATTTTAAGAAAATTTGGCCACAAGGGAAAAATGGATATTTTAAGTAAATTTGAGCCCTTGGACCTTGGTGGTTAAGCCAAAGTCAAAATTTTGAGGAAATTAATCCAAAATATTAATTTTTGGATTAATAAAAATATGGTTTTAAGAGAAATTTGATTTTTTCAACAAAAATAAAAATTTAACCACGGAGATTAAAAGATGATAAATTTATTTTAGACATTTGAGATTATTTTGAGGAGGATCAAGCCAACTAGTTGTTATTTTCCATTTGGAGGGGTTTTATCTATAAGGAAGACATTCAACTTATATTTCCCATCTATGGATGAGGTCATTTTGTAATGCATGTGCTGAGTTTCTACTCCGTTGGAAACATTTTTCTCATAATAGAAAGACTTTGGTGTTCAACTCATGGTGTTCTTCCATCTGCTGATCTGTGGGATGTCCTAGTTATGTGTTTATCCTATATTTTTCTACATATTTATCTGTTATTTCATTTGTTAGTGATAAGAACATTCTATCTGTATGAGCTCTCTTTGGTGATCTAATTCACTATATGATCTAACAATTTATCTTAATATTTAATAGAGATTACAAGTATACTAGCCCTTGCGCTCCAAGTTCACAAAATATGGGGAAGATCTGACCTTGTTTGGGCTTTAAGCTTTCATTGTGACAAATTATTTTGGAGGAGGGTTTTGGTTGGTCTATCTTTCGAAGGTATTCATCCATGAAATCTATTTAAAAATTTCTGAAAACTTTTATTTGATCCTAGGCTACAAATATTTAATTTGCTAATGAAAGTTAATAAATTTCTTTTCTAAACATTGTACATTTGTAAATATTAGTAAACTTATTTTCTGACCCTTGTTTTATTTTCTAGCACTTTGGGTTTTGAATTTTGTGTATATATTTGGGGTTTTAGAATTATTTCTTTCATGTTTTGAAGGCAAATCTTCAAGCCATCAAAGGAAATCAAATTATGTTGTGGAGAATCAAGCCCTAGAGCTAGGTTTTGAAAGCTTTCACCTTTCCACGTGAGATACTAGCCATCTCAAGCAAATCAATGGGGTTTTAGATGTTGATCTAGGCCTACAAAGGAAAAAGCTACTATCTAAACCTCATCTAAGCTAAAAATCCAACTAAGAGAGGAAGATGTTGGCCCTATCAAGGTGAATTTTTGAATTTTTTTTGTGGAAAATATTTTGATTGAGTTAATATTTTTGTTGTTTGCAAGGTCTGAAGATTTTCTAAGGCCTCTAAGGCCTAGTTGTGGCCTTCCTAGCCTAGCGATTTTTGTCCTTGTTCCCTAAGACTATAGCCTTTTAAGGTGTTGATCCCTTGTTTCCAACCCTCCTAAGGCTCTTGGTTTCCCTTTTGGGGACTTATACCCTTATCGTAGCCCTTAGAGCGATTTCCTTACATAGTCACAGGCCTTTAGGGCCTTGTTGTAGCCTTAGAGGGGAATCAAACCCTATCGTTCATTCTCCTTTTCCCCTTTTCCCTTAGGTGCATGCCTCTTAGGAATTACTATTGCTTCTAAGAGAATTTTCCTTGTGTCCCATAGGCCTTTTAGGCCTTCTCTTCCCTTGTCATGGCCTTCTTGGGCCATCTTCACCTCATTGCTTCCTTACCCTTATCCTATTAGCCCCATTGTTGGACTATTAACCATTTTATATCCCTCATCCAAGCCATTCTTCAATCATTGATTGGGTTTTTCACTGGTTTATGGTCTTAAGCGTCTTGTCTTGCAATGCTTTTGAAATTAACATTGTGGTTTTAGGAAGCCTAGTCATCCATCTACAAGGCCATTTGGCCTCTTGGTTTGCCTTCTAAGCCCTCATTGTAATCATTGTTTTCATTTACAATTTTGAAACATATATGATAGTGGTATGTTAATAGCTTAAAAAACCATAAAATAAGTCTGAACTCATCAATATTTCACTTAAGGCTACAAACATTTGTCTTTTGGTTCATTAGTTGCAAAGAAGTGAAATTGTGGAAAACTATGGTGAAAGTTCAAGCTTGATATAATCACCTACAACCATCATAAGTCACCTATATCAATGACCAAATTACATGACAATGGCATAATAATTAACTTTCAGTCATCTCTTATCATTGGAATATCATTTGCATTGGTTGGGCTTGCATTTATTGGCATATCTTGTCATTTTTTGAGGTCTGTCATATTAATCTAGGGTCTCATATATGCGTCATAAGGTTTAATGATAGTCTTGAATGTGGTATAAAAGTAGTGGACAATCATCTAATTTCACTAGGAATTCAATCCTAGCATATTGTGCATCTTGAGTAAGTGTCCTCTTGTGTGGTTGGGTGTTTTTTTTACTACTGCAATCATTGGTCTCTTAGCTAACATCTATTGCATTTTTTTTTTTTGCATTGCATACATAAACATATCATTATTTTCATTTTCATCCATTGCATTTTTGGACTCAAGGATATCATTTTTTGCATTCTCATTGACAAACATAAGTTCTCTAAAAGGGTAATTGAATTGGCAATTGTTGGATAAAATTGGCTTATTTCTCTAGAGAAATAACATTGGTGATGAATGCTATCATTATCGCATTTTATAGCTAGTATATCTCTATCACATTGCTAAACAAGTGAATAATTGGATGATTGGTTATATTGTTTCTTGTGGATTTACGAACTTGTTGCAAGTGAGCTTCACATCTAAAGTTTATAATCTTGCAAATCAAGTCACTTAATTGGTAATCTAAGTATTATCAAGAATTTTCTAATTATGTTTCGAGGCCATCATCATCTAATTGGAATTGTTGAAAGAAGCATTTAATTTTGTATATTTATGGTCATTTCATCAACAATTGTCTATTGTGATCTTGACACCTTTTTTTGAGCACCATCTGTTTGTTTCATTGAGCACTTTCTTTTGGTGAATATTGTCATAATACATTGTTAAGTACTTTGTTATTAAATATCATTGTAATTTGTCTCTATTTAAGACACTTAACAAATTCACCTAAAGATAATCTCTCATTTTTCACTTGCATTCTAGGATTAGTCTTGCACTAATTAATTTACCTCCAAACATAAGCTTGCTTGATAGGGAGATACGACCACCTTTCTCAACCATCTTGCAAAACTTAGACCATATTTTGTGGTTAGCTGGTGACCTTGCAGTCGTTAGAGCCACAGTGCCTATAGAACTAGAGGAATCAGGTGGTTAGAACTCCAGGGGAGGTATCGTTAATATAGTCTTGTCTAGCTTCCCCTGCGTTTCTTTGTCACAAAATACCCTAGAGACTAGCTTCAAAATAGTTGAGAAGAAGGATTCATCTAGTTAGGCATTACATTTAAAATTAATCAAGATCCTACACTTCACTTAGATTTTAAGTGTTTCATTTCATATAGGATAGTGAAGCATCCTAAAGCAACAACTATTCATCCGATGGCTTGCTCAATGTTGGGTGCAGGAATTGCACTTAAGTAAAGTCCTCAACACTTGATTGTCAACCCATGGGATTCATAAACTTAGAGACAAAGCACATGCAATGCCAGAGATGGTATGAATATTTCTAATGTCAATCCCTACTTTCTTTAAAGGAAAGATTGTGGAATCAAACTAAAGAAAGAAAAAGGCAACTTGAACCATCAAAATAATCTAGACTGGAATAAGGAAGAATGCATTTGCAAAAGAGATTTAGAAATAAAGGGGCAACTACTCTAGCTAACTATTGATTAACTATTGAGTGTGGTTTTCGTTAGCATAGACGCTTTAGCAGTCTCAACTGATGGGCCCTTCAAACCTGCTTATGTAGAGATTTCCTTCTCGCACTAATCTATCTTGCACTAGTGAAGTCTGCTTGCACTAGTGCAAGAACAAAGATTTATGCAGAGGGTATAAATGGTGTTTGTACTAAAAGCGTTTTCCTTCGTGCAAGGGCTTGAACTTTCTCAAGTTCAGAGCACTCAGATCCGGTGACAAGAAACTAGTTCTTGCACTAGATCAAAACTTCTTACACTTAGTATTTAATTCTTGAAATAAAAGCTTAAATATTGCAAGTGTTGTGAAATCATATTGCACACATAAAAATGAATGTTTCTGATTTTAACAGAGTGCAAAAATAAAGAAACAATCCTTATAATTTATCTTGACATGAAGCATTAATGAAAGAAAGAAAACTACTGGAAGTAAACTAAAAAGGCTTGCTGCATCACACCAACGTGCACTGGTGCAAGTTCATTTCTCCTGCTTGGAACAGGTGGAAAAACCAAATCAAACAGAACTGCAGAAAGTGAATAGTACACCAACGTGCACTGGTGCAGGTTTATTTCTCCTGCTTGGACCAGGTGGGGAAAACCAAATCAAACAAAATTGCAGAAAGTGAATAGCCCACCAACGTGCACTGGTGTAGGTTTATTTCTCCTGCTTTGACTAGGTGGGGAAAACCAAATCAAATGAAACTATAGAAAATGAATAACACATCAACGTGCACTGGTGCAAGTTTATTTCTCCTGCTTGGACCAGGTGGGGAAACCAATCCAAAATCAGATGCAGGAAAATGAATTCTAACTACTTCACACTGCGGATATGCTTTCACTCAAACAAGAATTCATGTGTTGTAAATTAAATCACACTTGGCAGTATAAACATAAATTACAAGAACAGAAAATAGGGTAAATATGCTAGGTTGGCTGGGCCCTAGCCAACCAGCGCATTTCCCTTTCAAATAGAAACACTTCTCAGCACTTTACCAATTCATCAACTTTCAAACAAAAATATGATTCATGAAACATAAGGCAAAGCTCCCTTTTTTAGTAATTCATAGAGGAAAATACATGTGTGATTACATAGTCCAACCCAGATTTAGGAGATAACAAAAATACAAGCCTGTTACCACCTCCCTGGTTATATCTTTGTTCTATATAAACTTATCAAAAACTATCTCATCCTATTTACATTCCTTATTATATAGATCCTTGGCCGAAGGCCAAAGGATCATTTAACCGATTACATAATTGATATGCAGATTTTAGCTTTCGGCCTTCAAAATTAGGCAGTTTAACAAAACTGGTCGTAGCCAATCTCCAGTTGTTTGTTCTTCATAAATCTGATCTCAATTACCTTTGGATTGCCTTGCTGTCATAGCTGGAGCTCGGTTGCCTTCAGATCAAACCTGCTGTCGTGGCTAAAGCAGCGCAAAATAAGGTGGTGATAAAGGAGGTCTGAATCTTCTGCAAAGACTCGTTGTGATGGAACCAATGCGAGATCCTATTGTGCACTAAGATCAACGGTCATGGTAAGAACCTGACTGTCAAAAGAACATTAGAGATATCAATAGGTTACAAGAGTGATTATAAAAAAAATATCACGTAATAAATAATTAATAAATGCTAAGTTAAGTTAAAAATATGAAATATAAAGTTCATGCGAAATATGTCATCATTCTTGGACTAGTGCAAGATGAGGGTGTATAAGAGAGGTAAAACCGTGGTAAATGGTCATGATTTAGGAAGGAAAAAATGGTCAAAAGGGGGCAAATTAGGGGGCTAACATCCTCCCATCCCTAAATTATTGTGTGTCCTCACACAACTCTTTACCTCCGCAAAAAACTTCAAAACTTTAAGCACTCCAGCTCCATCATGCTCTGGCATACTATCATCACCCTACAATGTTTCAATCTTCTTCTTTCTGGTGTTCTTTTACTTATCGGTTACCTTCTTAAGTCCCCTGAAACATTGTGCAGCTCGGTACTTCTAGAATTTAACTTCCCTTTTCTTATTCTCGATTTCTGCCTTTAATTCTCCTTTGTTCTGTTCTTTGTCCTCCTGTGCTTTGGCTACAAGTTGCTCTAAATTCTGCACTTGAAGCTCTAACTCAACTACCCGAGCAGCAAGAGTTACCAATTCCTTCTCTTTTTCTATTTTGGCAGGAGCTGTGTCTTTCTTAGAGACCTGCATATCCACCATGGTTGCATCAGGAAACTCTTCTCCCTCTGATCCCTTTTCTTCTATTTCTTCCTCCTCTGGTTCTTCTTCTTCTAGTTCTTCCTCCTTTGGTTCTTATTCTCCTACCTCTACTTCTTCTGCTTATTTTTCAAATTCCACCTCTTCTTCTTCTTCTTCTTCTGCTTTATCTTCTGTGGGGTCCGCCTCTTCTTTTTCTTCTTCTGTTTTATGTTCTGTGGGGTTGCCTCTTCTTTTTTGGATTCCGCCTTTTCTTCTTTGGATTTTCCTTTTCTTCTTCTTATATTTCTTCGTTGTCGGATTCTTCTCCTCTTGTCTCTTCTTCTTCTGCTTCTTCGTTTTCTACTTCTTTCTCTGGTTCTTCTTCTCACACTGGTGCTTCTTCTTGTACTGGTGTAAGAGGGGATTCCACACCATGTGGGGATTATGGTTCTTTGCCTGCATCAGAGACTTTACTCGTTTTCTATGGCTTCTTGATAAAATCAGCTAATAGAGCATCATCCTCAACCTCTGCAAAATTTGTTGCGTCTGCAAGGAATGACAAGTTGTCATTTTCGGGGGTCAAAGGGGTCTCTTCAGCTCGTGCGCTAGTCTTCCTCTCGTTTGAAGACGAGGCCTTCTATGCTTGTTCAGATCGCTTCCTTTTTTGCACTGGTGCAAGAAGGACTTCCCTTTTCATTTTTTCTCAAGCCCTTGCTTGTGCTGGCAGGGCCCTCTATCCCCTTTCCAGCTATTGTCCCTTTGTGCAGCTACTTTAACAGCACTTCCCATGTCATACCTTTCACTTCTAACTGTTTCAAGACCAAAATTTTTATTAGGCTGTGATCATATAACCTTGTGTCGGCCTGGTCTGCCCTACCGTCCTGTACATTTTTAGCCATTTTCTCCATGCTTTTGAGCAGAAAATAGGGGAAATTCATTCTCCACCGAACATGCTAGCCTACTTCAAAATGTTTCAGCACTCTAAAATGATATACCAAAGTGTGGTTGTATCTTCCCTCACATGTCATAAACTTTTGTAAAATGAAAAGGAGGTCTTTCCACTAATCCAACAGGGCATTATGTGGAACTTCTACTTTCCAGACTACCTCTATCTTTTAATTAACGACGAAAGACTTCCAACATTTCCTTTCTAGCTTCTGATTCTTAAACCATTGTTCTCTAGTGTTCTCTGAGCCTGTCACTGCTGCTATGAATTCCTTTGTGACTTTGAATTTGAGAGGCCCAATTTTCACTCGGTCATTTCTAAAACTCCTTGCGAACTGTAGAGCCACTTCTTTATCATACCCGTCAAACAACTACAGAAACGGAAGAAAACCTGAGTCTCACAATAGTGCAAGACTATTGTGTTACTTTGTGGTCTGCTCTATTTTGCTGAGAGACAGGAGTTCATTTCGAACAAGCGGCATTGCTGCTTAACAACTATGAACAGTTGAGTTCTAATATTTTACTTGCAATACTAGGGAAATCCTTATAAATAGAAATCTAATTGTTTGCCATCCTTTCCATCATATCACTAGTTCATTCACCGTAGTTGCACATCATCTTTGAGGTCAGGCCGGATTGGTACTTGCGGCGTGGTTTAACGGCTAGGTGAGGTAATAATTATGAGTGAAGGACGTTCAGGATTATGGTGGATAGGGGTAATCATGTCCAAGAAGCGGTTAAAACATTTCAGCATTCCTTCATAATTCAAGAAAAGAACTTAGCATTTATTAAAAAAGGTCATGATTTCTAACTTAAAAACACGTTATACTTTAAATAATTTTCTCCTATTTAGTATGATAGCATAGTTACTTCGCCGGTTAAGTGAAATGACTTCATATAAATTTCATGATGACCACTTTCCTATGCCATATGCTATAAAAATAACTTGTACTATGTTGTTGACAAGGTGCATGCTTGCACTGATCTGCTTGCACCGCTTAAATCATACTATTCTGCTGGTACCTTTCTGCTAATTTTAGCATATAGGACAACATGCTTTCACTAGTGCAAGCATAATATCTAAAAGCATAGAATTTAAATAAAATGTAGGCTACATTTCCACATGACTTCCTCAACTTATACTAAAAATCGTCTTCGCCCTTTCTTGATGCTTCAGAGCATATCCTTTTGCTCTTTGTGTGTGATATCTTGCAATAAATTCATAGGGGAATAAAGAAGTCGGAAAGGGGAATTTTCAGAATGGGAAGGAATTCTATTATAGGGATTCCAAGAATAGTACCAAAGAGGGAAAAAATAGAAGTGGGATAGGGAAAAAAATTCAAGTTTAAAGTGGGATTTCTTCCAAGCGGATAGGGTAAATTAGAAGAATGTGGGAAGGTTAATCATTCTGGGATTGAAGAAGAAAACTGAGGGAATATTACGAAAGTGGAATATGAAGAAAGGTAGAAAATTTTCTGGAACGTCTGCCTGCACTGGTGTAAGAAAAAATAACTACAATGAAAATTAAGCATTACTTTAGTAAAAATATCCATGCTAATTACCCCGACTGTATAAAGGTTGGTTCTGTTGAAGCTACTTTTACTTGGTGGTAGCTAGCATATCTAAAGATCAAGCAACATTTTCTTTTTATTAGAGATTTTTGATCTTCCTGCCAGCAAGCTAGTTTTCAGGTTTATCCTTCTGCAATCATGTCATCGAACTGATTTTCATAATTATAGGAGAATATTTTTTTTTCTCATTTTTTTTATTTATTTTTATTTTTATTTTTAAGAAGAAAGAGAATTCATGTTTTCAAAAGGTTGGTATTACCATTCACCACTAACGCCCCAAATTGTTGTTGGACTTGTTGTGTAAAATCTTTCCTGGTAGGTGGCTGAAAATACTTCTTTAACTTGTGCCCATTTACCAAGAATACTGAACTTTGTCCATCAATAGTTTTAAATTCTACCGCTCTATTCTCAAATACTCGGATAACTTCATAAGGTCCCATCCAACGTTTATGGAATTTCCCTTTAAAGATTTTAAATCTAGAATCATAAAGGAGCACCCAATCACCTGGTTGGAATTTCTTTTTCTGAATAGACTTGTCATGCCACCTTTTGCGTTGCCATTGAATTAGTATGTTATGTTGAACAACATCCCTACGAAGTTCATCTAACTCATTTAATTGGAGAAAACTCTGTTGTTGTGCCTTAGAGAGATCTAGTCCTAACTGAACTACAGTTCTAAAAATTTTGATCTGGAATTCAATTGGTAACAAAGCCTATTTTCCATATACCAGCGCATATAGTGTATGTCCCATGCTATTTCTCTAAGTGGTTCTGTATGCCCACAAAGCCTCTTGTAATCATTCAGCATAGTCCTTCCGATGCATATTGACTATCTTTGTAATAATGGACTCAATCACTTTGTTCGTGGATTCTAGTTGGCCATTTGCTTGCGGGTGATACGGTGTGGATTTCCTACGCCGGATCTTATATTGCTCCATCACACCCTATACCAAATTAGAAATAAACTGCGAACCATAGTCAGAAAAAATTTCTCTAGGAACACGAAATCTAGTAAAGATTTCAGTAAAAAGAAACATCAAAAACAACTTTTTCTGTAGCAAAAGAAACAACTTTAGCTTCTAGCCATTTCGTAACAAAATCTCTACAAACGAAGATATGCTTTTTACTTAATGATGTTGGATTTATTGGCCCTATCAAATCAATAGCCCATTTTTCAAATGGATCAATCATAAGTTGAGGGAATAAAGACATTTCATTGGTTTGATTAGGCTGGCCCATTCGTTGACAACTATCACAATGCTTGACATACTATTTGGCATCCTTAAACAAGGAGGGCCAAAAGTAACCAACACACAATACTTTATATGCAATCCGCTTATCAGCGAAGTGGCCTGCACAAGGTTCATCATGACCAGATTTTAATATGTCAAACACTTCCTCCTCTCTTACACACCTACAGATAATCAGATCTAGACTGGTATAAAAGAGTCCCCTTGAATCCAGGAATATGTAGCACTTTTTTGAACAATACTCCTCTTTTCACGAGTGGACAAGTGGGGTGGTGTTTTCCCAGTAACCAAGTAATTAGCAATGTCAGCAAACTATGGGGAATATGTTGACATAGCAAAAAGATGTTCATCTGGAAAATCATCATTAACAGGAGTTGCTTCACCAGGATTATCTAATCTAGAAAGAAAAGCTGATACAACATTAGATTTTCCTGGTCTATCAACAATAGTAATGTTAAATTCCTGCAACAATAGTAACCACCTAGTCGCTCTACTGCTAGTTAATGGTTTATTCATCAAATATTTAATCACTGAATGATTAGTATGTACAAATAGTTCATATCCTGTAATATAGTGTTTGAACTTATTAATTGCAAAAATTACAGCTAAAAACTCTTTCTCTATAAATATATAATTTAATTTAGTGGAAGCCAAATTCTTAATAATATAATAAATAGCATAGGATTGTTTATTTTCCTCTTTTCCTAAAGCTGTGCCAATAGCCAAGTCTGAAGCGTCAAAGGAAATATGGAAAGGCAGAGACCAGTTAGGACCTCTTAAAACTGGTGCATGCACTAAATTTTCCTTCAATGTTTCAAAAGACTGTTGGCAAGCTGTGGTCCAAGAAAATTCGCTATCCTTAGCTAGAAGTTGGAAAAGAGGAGCAACTATCTTACAAAAAATTTCAATGAATCTCCTACAATAAACAACATGTCCTAAAAAACCCCTTACTTCCCTTTGAGTTTTGAGTGCAGGAAAATGCATAATGATTTCGATCTTTGCTGGATCAACTTGGATATCTTTAGTAGAAATCAAATGGCCAAGTACTATTCCCACTTTGCACATTAATCTACATTTCTTTTCACTCAAGGCGAGATGGGCTTCGTGACAATGAAGTACTTTTTCCAGGTTTTCGAGAGCTTCCTGAAAAGAATCACCAAACACAGAAAAGTCATCCATATAAATTTCTACAAATTCTAGATTAGCAAAAATGGCCAGGGATGGCCTTTGAAACGTAGCCAGAGAATTAAATAAACCAAAGGGAAGCACTCTATAAGAAAAATTACCCCATGGACTAGTAAAAGTAGTTTTATCTTGATCCTCAGGTGCAATCTATATCTGGTTATAACCACTGGAGCCATCTAAAAAGGAAAAGTATTTCTTTCCTGCAAGGGTATCAATCACCTAGTCAATGAAAGGGAGAGGGAAGTAATATTTGAGAGTGGCTTCATTTAATTCTTGATAATCAATACAAATATGCCATCTTCCATCTTTCTTAGGCACTAGCACTAATGGAGAGACCCACTGACCATCAGAAATAGGATAGATAAAACCAACATCTAAGAGCTTCTGTACTTCTTCCTTCACAATATCTCTTAGAACTAGATTCATTCATGTTTGGGGTTGTCAGACAGGTCGAGATCCTTCCTAAATATAGATATAATGTGTACAAGTTTAAGGGGGGATTCCCTTCATATCTTCATAGCCCCATTCAAAGGCACTAAGATGGTTTTGCAACAAATTCACAAGCTGCTCTCGCTGAGATGAGTCCAAATCTGAACTAATATACAAGGATTTACTGGGGCTAATCTCAACAAGAGTAGTATCAGGCTTAGGAGTAATCAAGGGGGTGGCCAAATGCAACAGTACAGAAGAATGAGAATCATGGTTATCTTGAAAATCTAGGTTGAAGATCTGGCTCAATAGCTCAAAATTAGGCATAGTTTCTAGATTATTCAAGAAATATTGAATCTCATCATTTTTTGAAGACCCAATATGCTGATGGATAAAGGAAATGGGCTGAATCTCTTCATCACTACTCTGATACAACCATAAAGTATTTCGAAGGTCCTGAATGGATCTGGAAGGGGGTTATGAAGTAACTTTCTTCCTAGCTTCACCATGTGAAATATACATATCACCGAAGCGACATCCAATATTTGCATTGACTATAGCAAGCCATGGTCAACCCAAGATAAAGGTATGTCCTCCTACTGGGTTCTTTGGCTGAAGCACAATGAAATTAACAGGATATTGCCAAGAATCAAATGAGATGATCACATTATCCAGTACTCCTTCTGTCTTAATTCTAGATCTATCTGCTAATTCAAGCACAGTGGGAGTAGGGCGAAGATGAGATAACCAAATTTGATCCATGGTGTACTTAGTCATGACATTAATGGCTGCCCCTAGGTCTATAAGAACATTAGAGTTAAGGACATTACCAATCTGAACTGAGACAACAGGGTTTCTGGGATTAGTATATTTTTCCATAGACACACATCCCATCATGAACTCTGCTACCCTATCAACAAATTGAATGGTTTGGGGTTCCAATCTCTTCTTCCTGGGTTTCTTGAGATAGAGTTCCTTAATAATCTTAATGCAAAATAGGGATCTCTTTGATGGATTTGAGCAGAGGTATCTTAAAGAAAAGATTTTGAAGCTCTGATGCCGAGCTAGTCTTAAAAACAAGCTCACTTCTTTCCATTACTAGCCTCTCTGGTAAGGGAGACTGGTTGGAAGAAGGTGGCAAGGATTTAGAGGTAAGGTCTAATTAGTGACAACTTTCGAAGAATGATTAAGAGTTTCTTCTTCTTTCTCTTCAACAATCACTCTAGGTTGCTTTTTATTTTCGGATGTTACAGTCCTTCCCGATTTTAATTGAATACCATGAACCCCAACTGGAATAGACTGGTACTCGAATAAAGGTGGGTTTGTTACATAGATCATTTACACTACTTTATTATTTTTAAGATTGGGCATAGGCTTAGCAGGCAACTGAGGAGGCCGAAAAGGTGGAGGTAAAGGTAATGGTGGAGTAGACTGACTCGAAGGTTGAGGCATTGGATAAGGTGCATGTGTAGATGGATATGATTGCATGGGTGGCTAGTAGGAATATGGAGAATGAGTTAGCCCTCTCTAACCTTGTTGCCATGGCTGAGAAGGTTTCCCATGCTGATATTGGTTTCCATACTGCCATTGTTGATTAGTGTTAGGATAAGAATATGCATGTGAATTATAACCAAAATAGTGTGGAGAAAATTTAGGAGCCATACTTGCACCTACCTGAGGCCAATTTTTTTTGCTCCCATAGCATACAAGTATTCAGCTTTAGACTGTCCCCCTATAAATACAGCTTTAATTCGTGGTATAGAGGGACATTTTTCTGTGATATGGTCTTCTGCAAAAATAGCACACATATTAGTTTCTTTCAAATTAAGAGGACATCCTTTAGGAGGATGCTTGTCTCTACATTTATGACAAAAAATACTTAATGACTCTTGTTCCTTCATGAGTTTTTGCTGAAATTTTAAAGAGTCCAACTGTTTGGTAACAATATTCATTATATCAATTTTCATGTTTTCCATTTTATTTTCTAGTCCAATAATCATCACATCAATAGATTCAATTATCCTATTTCTATTTTGAGTTCCTCTATCAGATCTATATTGATTTCTTGAGAATTTCCTGCATAATTCACAAATTTGTTTGAAAGTTTGCTGAGAAATATCACCTTGTCCCAGCAGATTTAAATTATTTCTAGCATTATCAGTAAGTCCTCTTAAGAACAAGGTTCTAATAGTATTGGAATCAAGCTTAAGTTTCGACCTTTGTAAAATATACATAAACCTTTCTAGATAGTCTTCAAGAGTTTCATCATCCTGTATGATTGTAAAAATCTCATCCTACATGTCCCAAGCTTTGCAATATTCTTGATATTTAGATAAAAACACTCTCTTCATCTAATCCCAAGAGGCTATAGTGTTTCCTCCTAACCCCATAAACCAACACAAAGCTAAGTCCTTGAGAGTAATAGGAAATAATCTTAGCTTCTGAGCATCAGTTGAATAATCATAACTTCTGCACAAAATATCAAACTCAAATGCAAAAGAGTCAGGATATTCATGAACTTTACCATGGAAATGAGGGAGAGTTGAAGGTGTAATGTTCTTCATTTGTGCGACATTATCGGGGTCCACAATTGGAAACATAAAAGTGGATTGTTCCCACTTACCTAGTTTTCATCAATCCTTTCCCCATGATCTTCATAGTCTGCCATTGTTTCCCTTTTGCTCCCAAAAGACTGAACCACACCTGAGCTATTGTCACCAGAATCTAGGTGGACTATTCTTGCGTGATGGGTTTGAATTGGATTGGGCTTCCTTCTCACAGAAGGAGACCCAATATGAGAATGGTTTTCAGAATTCTTTCGGCCCTTAGTGGGCTTTGAACCCCTACCTTTCTTAGGCATTCATTTCAAGAAAGAAAGAAAAATAAGAAAACAATTTCTAATAAAAATGATGTTAGAAATCAATCAACACCAGCGAAATTCCTTCAAAGAAACTTTTCCAAAAAAAATACTACAAAAATGAAGGAAAAATTACCTCTATTATATAATTAGAAAATTCTTACCAAATCAAATCGCCTCCCTGACAATGGCGCCAAAATGTTGGGTGTACAAATTTCACTTAAGAAAACTCTTCAACACTTAATTATCAACCCTGGGAATTCGTAAACTTAGAGACAAAGCACAGGAAATGCTAGAGATGGTATGAATATTTCTAATGTCAATCCCTACTTTCTTTAAAGGAAAGATTGCATAATCAAACTAAAGAAAGAAAAAGGCAACTTGAACCATCAAAATAATCTAAGACTGGAATAAGGAAGAATGCATTTGCAAAAGAGATTTAGAATTAAAGGGGCAATCACTCTAGCTAACTATTGGTTAACTACTGCGTGTGGTTTTCTTTAGCAGAGTGTTATGAAACCAACTCAAGAAAAGATAGAAAAGATAGATCAACACCTTAGAATTCAGCCTCTTCGAGGGGGCAACCTCCTTTACATTACATAAATGAACAATTCTTGGATGATTAAAATGACAAAACCTCCTTTCCATATATAGGAGTCTAAGGAGTCATAATATAACCTAGCTGGCCTAACAATAATAATATAAAGCCACAAAAATGACAATAGAGGGATTCTATGGGGCACAGTAATAACAATATGGGGATAATAGGGGCACAACAATATTAATAAGGGGTACAAATACAATAGTAATGGGGTAATCACTAGT
>APFE030945742.1:0-36796 GCA_000404065.3 Pinus taeda | reverse complement strand
GAAGAGATGTGGCGGCTACATGCCTTTGAACTGTGTTACAATGAGGCTCGAAGGCCTATTTATTTTTGAGAAATAATGGAGAACCCTAAACATCCAAAAACCTAACCCTAGAAGATGAAATGCCAAATTGTGGGCCCTGTTTGGGTTAATTGGTACATCAACTTCCCGGGGTTGTAACTTTGGCATACGATCTCCGTTTGACGCGCACAATATCTCGTTAGAAAGATATATCCGAGAAATACAACTTTTGGAAGAGCAACATCAATCCATGGACCCAAGTTGCTCCCATTTTTCCCAAAAAACATCGTTTAGGGCCTAAAAATGGCTCTCGAAGTTCAGGACCCGAAAAAATGCTAAAAATAGTAAACTATGCTACAATTAAGGAAACTGAAAAGATGAAAGAAACAATGGTAGGGGTCCAAGTGGACTTGGTGAGAGGCCACCAATATCCACCTGGATCATGTAGGCCACCACAATATTTTAAAACTAGGTTCTTCTCAAATGCTTTGATACCCAACTTTGAGTAGAAGCTATATAAAATATTGGTGTACTCTAGCATTATTTGGTCTCTATCTTGTTGCATAGTTGTCCATTTCATCTACTAGTAATAGTTCCCTAAAAAGTAGAATTCCTCCTTAAGGGAATCAAAGGAAGTATCCCAAGTGGGACCTGCATTATCCTAGACTCATCTTCATTGTGTCTCTCCCAATAACCTTCCCACCAAAAATTGACATGGGGAAGGGCTTTCAAGAGAACAAAGGTGACCTTCTCATTGTTGAATTTTTTTAAAATAGAGTATTAACCCTCTAATATATGTCACCATTTATCTAAAGCATTTGCATCTATTTTTCCCCTGAATAACCCAGTATTAAAGATAATGTGTACCTTGAAGGATGTCACATCTCCAAAATTGTTGCTTGTTGAAGATGTGTTGATTGTTCTTGGTAGTCATCGAAGGATGTGGGAAAAAAATTTCATCATCTCATTCCTCTATCATGTGACTGTTTTCTAAAGAAAAAAGTGGATAAGGTCTCCTACTTCTTCATCTCTATTTTCCTTTACCATGGGAGGTTTCTTGGGTGGGAAGAGCAATTATCCTCAAGTGAAACTAGCTTGGGATTCAACTATCTATACCCTAACCTCATTGAGGTCATGTGTTGGGAAATGAAAATTCTCATATTTCTTTGATACCATTGATTTGGTTTATCCAAGGAATTAGACTAATTATTGACAATGGATTAATTCACAAATGCATAAAAGTAATAATGTAGAGGAAAAAATAATATGAAAAGATATTATTTTTTTAATTAACTGGTAAGAATATCATAAGACATCCCCATTCATAATATTCCTAATTTTATATATTTATTTTTACATATCATTTTGTATCGTTGATATTAGTTTAGAGATCAATTTTGGGTAGTCATTTAGAAAATTTTAATACATATGTTTAACAATGTTTAAAGTCTTTTTATATCACTATATTCCTACAATGTTTATTTTTGTAGACCTCTATGGTTGGTCGATGTATATATTATATTTATGCTGGTAGTTTCCTTTAAAAATATGATAGAATCTAGACAAATCATATTTAATACACACATTGATGTGTACATACAAAATTTAATTTTGTTTATCCTTTAAATGAAATTGTGGTTTTTTCCATTAGAAAGAAAAAGAATATTAGAAGACTACATAATGAGAAAATTCACGGATTCTATAATGATGAATTCTCATATTTATATTATTAATGGGTTCATTTTCATAGAGGGTCATGCACTTTCATTATATGTCAATGCCATGGATAAATTCCATGGGTTACAAAAAAACTATTGGTGAATACCATAAATCATTATGGTAAAAACTAATGAATGGATGTATATGGAAAAATTTAATTGTACAGTTACATTTTTTTTTTGTATTTTTTTCCACCTTTAAAATACCATGGGTGGATACCATGGTTTACTAAAACCATGGGCTTGTAATCCACCAATAGTAGAAAATAATTATTAATAGTGGTGATTCATCGGCATTCACCTAGATCATAAACACATATGTTGAACACTTGCCACTACCTCTTCTAGTGGAAGAGATTTCCTCTTTGGTGGTCCTAGCTCATTAAACCATGAAGAAGACACCCTATCAAGTAACCTTTTAACTCTTTTTCAGGCTTTTTAAAACTAATAAAAAAAAATACACTATCAAGCTTACTTGTCTTCTCTTTCATGCTTGTTAAACTATGAAGGAGATACCAAAACAAAAGAAGGGGGGAAGGAAGGACATACTTGCAATATATCATTCAAAATGGAAACGTTAGTCACGTCTCCCTTGAACATGGCACCTATTTGCATTAGTATTTCATAGATGTGTTTTATCTTTCCTAGGAACCATACCATACATATGAGTCTTTTTACTCATGAAATTGGTTACTATTATAGTCATTATGGAGCATGCTTCAATGCATTATATAGTGTTGCATGATATCATGTGGTTCTCATTAGTCAATGTTACTATGTCACTTTTGTTTCATACCACTATGTTTTCAAAAAAAAATTAAACCTTAGTTGGCCATTTGTAGTCCTTATTGACCTTTTATGTTGGTCATTCCTATGTCAAATGTACTCACTAACTTTATCTATTCACATCATATCTTGGTTTGTTTCATGTCAATTCATAGGGGACACATCAAGGCCCTCTTTTGATGGATCTCCTCCTATCGACATCATCCCATTATCTAGGAGTGGGATGTAGAAACCAAGAGTAACTTGGAGCTTGCAGTCCTCAATGGAAGGCCTCATTGTAATCAAAAACGGTTTTTCCTTATTGATCCTCGATTGGTAAAGTCCATGATTGTTCAAAATCAACTCATTTATTCACACCCAATGGATTGTCCTAGGTACCTTGATAGCCATTTTCATCATTGGTGGGTCCCCTCACATATGTTAATGGTATATCTTAATGACCAATAATTACATGGTTACTACCATGCTTGACATTACCTCATTTATTTGCATGACATATATTTATACCATTGGGGTTGGGATGAAGACCTTGGTTTTGGGACATCTCACTCTTATATGCACCTCTCCCAATATGCAATGGAGTATATAGCATATTATTTACTTTGAGGACTATGTTATGGAACCTCTCTTTTATGTGTCCATAGTCCTATTGATGTGTATTGTGACATAGATCCACATTGTATTTGCTAGTGGTTATGATCTCTTTATTTATTGCATGGATCTGCTATGTATTTCTTCATGGACATGTGCTAGCATTTCATGTCATGGATCCACAATATATA
This sequence comes from Pinus taeda, assembly GCA_000404065.3. Lineage (NCBI taxonomy): Eukaryota > Viridiplantae > Streptophyta > Pinopsida > Pinales > Pinaceae > Pinus > Pinus taeda. The sequence continues at coordinate 33,492 of APFE030945742.1, read as the reverse complement.
GTTTTCGTAGACAAGTTTTGTTCTTCTTTATACTGAGCATGGGTATGACCTCCTCAGGGATGATCTATTTATTATTTAGACCTTTTTTTCATGTTTATCCAATTTTGTTCCTTAATGTGTGACTCCTTCCTTTCATTTTGATACCTAGTTGTAATTAATTTAATCCGTCAATTCATATTCTAACATCATGCATTATGGGGAATATATTATAACCCTATTTTCCACTTCATTGTGTTGAGAGAGACCTTAGCTAAGCTCACATTACTTGCAAGCTAAAGTGATTCCTATTTCACCCTTTATTTTGCTCATATAGATGCCTCACTACTCCCTATTCATTATCAGCATGTGTATCATCACTCCATCTCAGTGTACATCCTTTCATGGAACTTTTAAACTATACATAATGCCTTTATTCATGGAGTGATGATGACTCAAGGTTCTAGAATTTAGTTTTCCCAAGATGATCAAATCGAGTGAGGGTAGCATGACTTTGATTAAGTTCAATTGTTAGATAAGTTTCTTAACTCCTCTTGGACTCAGGTGACTAGATATTGTTGGGAATCATGATTTTCGTTAGACCAAAACCCACAAGTGTTAGTCAACAATCACATTTCCAAAGATAAGGATCCATGAGAGGTGGTTATTCCAGGTCGTGAAACACATGGGGAGTGTTGGTTTATCCAATTTCCAACAATCTCCCCCCAACACGAGTCGAGTGTGTTTCAAACTCATGACATATTCTCTGATATGACTTGCTGGGAATCACAATTGTCATTAGACCAAAACCCGCAAGTGTTATTCAACGATCACATCACCAGAGATAAGGATCCATGAGAGGTGGTTATTCTATGTCGTGAAACACATGTGGAGCGTTGCTTTAGCCAATTTCCAACAAATACATCCTTCAAGATCTAGGAAAAGCCCATATAACTAAACCCTCTCAAGGTTGGATGGGGAGGGGAGAGTGTATATTGTCTTGTCATGCTAAAGAATTATCACGCTGATGCCTTTACCTACTACATGGATGAGTCCAATCTATGTTAGTGAGTCAAGGAAGGGCTACAATTGTGGAACCAAAGAGGAGTACTTTGTTTCCAAGGTGATTGTATGTGCTTTGATATAGATTGTTGATTTGCTTCCCTGTCGTACATGTTATTGTATGTGGGATCACGACATGTGTTTAGATGTTAAGATTTGATCCTTTTATGTACAATTTCTTACCTTCTATTATGGGAAAAGGATCATCCTTTCTTGTCCATTATGATGTGTAGGTGACAAGTTCCAAGTGATAGAGCGATATCCCTAGATGAAGTGTAGGGTTTCTAGCCGCTTAATCGAGTCCATAGTCTACAATGGAATGTGAGGGTAAACAGGTGCATATTCTTTTACTTCCTTTGTTTCTATTTCTATATGAAAGGTTGTGTGCATAAATATAAAGGGGAGACTTGTTTATTTTTCTATCTGCAATATGGTATATCCCGAAGTGGGATTTATGGGACAATAGTCCCTTTATTCTATTGTAAAAACCATGCAAGTTCCTACACATGTATGGTTGTAGATTACAATCAACAATATGCTACAATATTGAGGATGGGGTAATACCTCAATATTTGGATTGTACAGGGAAAAGGGAATATCATTGATCCCCTTGCACCAATCATATGTACATCTCCAAGAAGAAGAACATCTTCTACAATAATGTAGGTAACAATTGGAATGGGGTGTCTTTCATCACCTCACTATCCTCTTTAATTAGTGATATCTACCTCCTCTACTACTGTAAATATTTGGAAAAAAAATTCCTTGGATTAGTTATGTAGTGATTTCTTCACTCCATTAGGCTTATATTTCCACACTCTTCTCTTGCTTGTGTTGTTCTTTGGGTGAAGCTCTAAATGATGTCACCAACACTTTTCTCCCAATTCCCACTCAACTTTTAATAGTGTTAAAATTATTGGTGTTGATATATGAACTACTTGACATATTCTTTTTTCTTCCCTTACCTTGGAATTTGTTTTTGTTTTAAGAAATTTTTCATGCTAGTCATTATCTTAAAACAGTCTATCTTATGGCGCGTGACTTGCTTCTCCAAAAAAATATTCCACCTAATGGACTTTATTTCCATTGAATGAACATACTTATGAGTGTCAATAGATGGAAATGGTATTTCATTTCTTCTTATAGTAGTGAAAAACAAGGAATTCCTCATATTATGTAGGTCACTTGGTTTTCTTCTCCTTCTTAACTGAGGTAATTTTCTTGTTTCTTATTCTAAGTGCTAATGTATACTAAGTATTTTCACTTCTCTTATTGGTTCGCTTTTTAAATTTTCCATAAAAATGTTGGGTCGGTACCTTTATTTGTTTCTAGTCTTACTATTTACCAAGCCAATTCTACCATATCATTTTCCTTGACAAACATGGTCTTCATGTTTGTGTGTTTTTCCATTCTTCCATCAAACCTTAGGCCCTCCTGCTTGGCCTTTAGTTCAACTCAAATGGGACTAGAAGGTCTTGTATTTGTTTACCTATCCTTTTTCCATCATTGATATGAATTCCAACAACGAAACGAATTATAGATATAACCATAAATACAAAGATGCAATAGAAATAACACTTCATTTCATTAATATCAAATACTGAAATATGCTTACAAACAAGATGGAAATAAGACTAGCTCAGGCAATGGTAGCTTATCTCCAAGAAGAGATGTCGCAGCTACATGCCTCTGAACTATGTTACCATGAGGCTCAAGGGACTATCTATTATTGAAAAACATGAGAAAACCCTAACCCCAGGAGATGTAATGCCAAGAATTTGTGAGCCTCATTGGGGTTAGTTGAGGAACCAACTTGCTAGGGTCATAACTTGGTCATATTATCTTTGTTTAGTGCGTATGATAACTTGTTGGCAAGGTCTCTCTAAGTACTACAAGATTTTTAGTAGAAGGGATGGGCTTGTAGTAGACCTCAAAAAAAACATCGTTTAGGGGGTCAAAACTGCTATGGAAATTCAGGACCCGAAAATTTGGTAAAATTAGTAAATTCTGAAATAAACAAGGAAACAAATGAAACTGACTGGAGTTCTAGGTGGGATAGGTGGGCGGCCACTAATATCCACCTAGATAATTCATCACCCCTTAGGAATCAATGGTCCCCATTGCGTGCAAAGCCTCCATGAGGTGAGGAAATTTCTGTTGAACCTAGTCCCTGGTGAGCCACTTACCTTGGTGCAGGAGTTGGCTAGCTTTGACAACCGATATAGTTGTATATTTTGCTGGTGAGTGTTCTTGACTTGTGTGTCCATAATCTGATCAATTGTGGCATGTTCCATGAAGTCTGGGTTTAACTTTATTGGTGTGAGTTGTTCTATAATGTCTAATGTGTCCAGCAATGGTGGGAAGTATGGTCGGAGGCGGTCCACATTGAACACTGGGTGCAAGCCAAGGAATGGGGGAATATTAAGCTCAAAAGCATTGTCTCCCATGGCCTTGGTAATGGTAGTCGTCTGAACTTTCGATGGCCTTTGGTAAGGCATTATGTCTTCAAATGCAACGAAACTTTGACATCCACCTGAAACTTGTGTGGCACCCGATATTGATCATGTTATTGCTTGTACTTGGAATTTGACTTCTCCGAGATGTCATGAACCTACTGGCGGATGTTTCAGATGCGTTCAATAAATCTGGTCACTTTATCAGCCTCGGGCAATACATGTGTGTATTATGCCTGTGTAGTCACATGAGGCATGGCAACATCAATCAAACACAATCGTTGAAATCCTAGACCCACTTGAAAGGGATTATGACCAGTCAAGCTATGGAGAGCTATATTATAACTTTGTTGCACATATGGAAGACTCTCATCCCCAGTTCAAGGATGCTTGGAGTTGTACATGCGGAGTATGCAAACTATCATCCTATTGATGACCTTTGTCTGGCCATCAGTTTGGGGATGGAAGGCAATCAATTTGGTGAGATTGGTGTCCAATAGTGTCCAAAGGCTTGACCAGAATGTGCTCAGGAACCTGTTATCCTGATCTGATATAATGGTTTATAGTATCCCAAAATGTACCCATACTCATTCAAAGAAGAGTTTGGAAGTTTCATCTATTGTGATACTCTTCTTGCAGGCCACAAATATAGCCATCTTAGTAAATTTGTCCACGACTGTATCCACCTAATTCTTCTTCTTGGAGGAACCCTTCCCAGGGGCCATGGATGTGGCTATAGCCTTCCCCTTACTTTGAGAGCGAATCAGAAGGAAAAAAAATTCCCATTCTGGGAGATGACCTTACTGCATTTCTTAGTAGATATCAAAGAGATGGCAATAGGTGGGGCTACCTCTAGTATCCTATATAACTTAGTACTCAAAGAAATAATAACAAAGCGAGGTCTAGACTCATATGCATCATGTCGCTTCCATAAGTATGGTTTTCCTAATAATACTTCACAAACTTCAAGAGGAGCAACATCACACAGTATTTCATCCATGAAGGGCTTGATGTTGTAGGGAAGGCGAAACTGTTGGTTGACATGGATATCTTGTCCTTAGTGAAGCCACCCGATGGTATACAGATGTGGATGTGTTGTAGTCATTAGGCCCAGCTGCTTCATGACCTCTGCTAAAATGAGGTTCTTTTAGCTCCCGTTGTCGACAATGAACTGCAGTGGAGAACCCTTCACCCACATTTGTGAGTGGAATAGGCACTCCCCCACTTCTGGATCTTTCGGCTCAATCATCTAGATCTTGGAGGTGGCCATAGTGGCATTGGGCTCCACATCAATGATCTTCTTCCCTTAATCATTCACCTTGTTAGTTTCTAACTCAGAGTCAGAACATGCATCTAACTCAGAAGCCTTCAGCTTGGCCACCAGTGACTGCTTGGTCTGACACTCACTTGTGTTGTGAGTGGAGCTCTTATGGAACTCACAACACTTTCTCACATCCTTATTTGTCTTCGTGGTGCTATTCTTTTCTTGTGGCTTCAGCAGGTTATCCTGGGTCGCCCCGCCTTAGCTTTTCCCTTTGATATGTGATTTGGGGGTGCCTTTCCTGTTCTTTGGATTCACAGATCCAAAGTCTCTCTTTCTCTATTTAAGCCTCTTCTTCATCCCGACAGTGTATCGGTACGTTGTGCTGAGCGAGGATATGTCTAGGAACTCCATCTCATCCTGGATGTACCTATGTAAGCCGACGCGGTACTTGAATACCAAATGTTTCTCAGAATCCTTGATACCCAACTTCGTGCGAAGGGTATGAAAAACATTGGTAAACTCCGACACGTCTTGGTCCCTTCCCTGTCGCAGTGTACTCCACTTTATGTATTTATCCTAATAGCTCCAGACAGGGTAGTACTATGTATTGACGGTGTCCCAAAATGAATCCCAAGTGGGTGCGACCAAAAATAGTGAGGGCGTACTTTCATCCTTCTGCTCATAGTAGGTTTCCCACCAATCCTTGACGTGGGGGGTGGCTTTGAGAAGAGCAAAAGTAATCTTTTCCTAGCTAGAAAAATATCCTTCTAGCATATTTAACCATTTATCTATGGCATATTCATCTATCTGACCCTCAAATATGGGTCAGAGTTAACTTGTACCTTAAAGGGTGTGGCGCTTCAATAGTAGCTACTAGAAGTAGATGTGTCGCCCTTAGGTAGCTACTGAAGCATCTGGGCAAAGTTGTCCATCATCGCATTAAACTATCACTTGAGGGCTTCTTCGAGCAAGATTTTGAAAGGATCTCCTACCCCCTCATCTTTCTTTTCTTCTCCTATGGGAGGTCGTTGGGATTTACGAGGTTGGTCTTGCAAAGGTTCAACTAGTTCAAGCCCTAACTCCTTATATCTCGCCCTCATTGGGGACATGCAAAGAAAAACAAAGAAAGGGAAGACCGCTCTAATACTAGTGATCTGAATTCAAACAGGAATGCAAAAAATTAGAGATATAACCATAAATAAAAATATGCAGTAAAAATAATACTTCATTTCATTAATATCGAATACTAAAATATGCTTACAAACAAGGTGGAAATAAGAATGGCTGAGGAGATGGTAGCTTATCTCTGAGAAGAGATGTGGCAGCTACATGCCTTTGAACTATGTTACAATGAAGCTCAAGGGCCTATTTATTATTTAAAAACATGAGAAACCCTAAACAACCAAAACCCTAAACCTAGGAGATGTAATGCCAAGAGTTTGTGGGCCTCGTCGGGGTTAGTTGGGCAGCCAACTTCTCGAGCTCATAACTTGGTCATATTATCTCTATTTGGCGCGTACGATACCTTGTTGGAAAGGTCTTCCTGAGTACTACAAGATTTGTTGTATGCTATGGGCTTGTAAAAACCTATAAAAAAAACCACCGTTTAGAGGCGTCAAAATTGGTCCGAAAGTTCAGGAGCCAAAAAACTGCTAAAAATAGTAAATGCTGAAATAAACAAGGAAATAAATGAAACTGACTGGAGTTCTAGGTGGGATAGGTGGGTGGCCACCAATATCCACCTAGATCAATCATAGCTAAGACACCTTAGTAACTTGGGACTGATGCCTCTAGTATAATTTTTAAATTCATCAAAACTTTATTGAGAAATGTTCAAGGAAGTTCTACTTATTAGAGTTGTCTCAATCATGTTTCTGGATTTGAAAAGGGAAATGGAATGCCCCTTTTAGTTCTTGGTATCTTGGAAAACTACTTGTAGCTTTTCCTATGCCTCTTCCTTCTCTATCAACTCTTGATGCAACCAAGTCATCATCTGAGTGAGCCTATCCTCCTACTAGCTACCCATTGTAACATTTAAAACTTATACAACATGTTGGCTTGGTGGGACCTGACCTAGGTTCGTAGTTATTTAGCCAAACAAATTCCTATGCTACTGGCCCTTTTGGCATCAGCCTGCGGAGCGCGGACTGAAGTCTCACCCGAAGCAGTATGGGGGGATGCTGGAACCAAGTTTCCGTGCCCTTGAGATGTCTGAGGTGTCGATTTAGTTCAACTGTGCTTACCCTCACACAGGTTCATTCGTGCATTATTCTAACCTACGAGACCTTTGCTATCTGTTATAATCACCTTCATGCAGCCCTAACCAGGGTCTGAGATTATTTTGCACTACTAAGGTAGCGACCTACGCTATTTCTCCAAACTACACTGCATATCTTACTTATCTTCTTATAGTTGATAGTTAACTTCACGTAAACATATATTATATCTCACATTCACTTACTCAACATAGTTATATATGTTCGTGCATCATATAAACAATAGACATGAAATTTATACCCAATATATTCAATGCAGAATACAGGAAACAATACACATAATTGGTATAAAACTTCTCTTTATTAATGCTTCCAACTGTTATAAACTTGACTCACCCTGCGCACTCAGCTGCAGGGGTCCACGCACTCAGCTGCGGACTACTAGGCCTCTACGCAATCAGCTGTAGAGCCTTCTCCTACTCTACGACCCAGAGACTCGACTTTACACTTCAGATATGGTTCAACTCCTCATCTTTCATTACCTTTCTTAACTACTTAGAGCCTCGCTCTATTTATACAATCCCATGGTCCGCGGACCATGGGTAGATCTCTATAGCTGACATTACATTACAAAATTAAGGGTGGATAACCCTATGACTCATTTACAAGCTACGCACTCCGCGCCCACAAAATGCAGAGTCTTTACATCAAATTTATATTTTTTGGCCAAAATCTAGGCTTTAAGCCCCAAAACTTCCCTTGGGGGATCCCGCACCTAATAGGCCCCCAACACAAACATCGTGACTTGCCCTCAAGTCACTCTGTTGGTGTGGAGATCTTTGCGTGAAGACCTCCCAACTCTACCTAGATCGTTGCAAGATTAGCAGCGCACTGTGCAACTACTTGCTGCACTTCCTGGATGCAATGTTCAGAGACTGTTGTGGCTGAACTACTTCCCTGAACCTGTTCTTGTGTTCCCTGCATCTGCACGAGCTTTGCTTCAATAGAGGTGATAATGGCATATGCCTCATCAATCCATGGTTGTAAACGCACCTTCAAAATTGTTTCTTTATGTCATGCAACATCTACATGTTCCTTGAGCACTTTTTCCTGCTGCATCAATGCGAGCCTCTTTGTAAGGACCACCGTCTGCGTGGTCCCTTTTACTTCATCATATTTTATTGTAGCTCGCGTGCCTTTGTTTCTAGGCATTGGATGTTCAAGTCCTCCTGCAGAGTAGTGAGAACCTTGAACTACTCCTCAAACAACTTCCTGCGGTCTTTCACTGCACTATTGACCTCCACTATTTCCGCTGTAATCACGCTAGTGCCTCATTCCTTAACCTCTGGCGGTGTTGAAGGCTGCACCTTCAATTGCAACTTAGCTATCTGAAGGTTCAACTCTAGCTAAACCTTGGCCATTTCTTCCTTTGCCTCACACACCCCTGCTGCTAATTTCCAGATGCGCGCCTCCACTAGGTCTTCTGCTAGGATGGCCAACTCTGGGACCATCTGGCAGGTTTCCTCGACCACCTACACTAATTTTTGATTCTATGCCACTACCTCATCGCACTACAGTCTCAAATTTTCAATGTTGATGCATTGCTCGCTCATGACCTGGAGCGTGGAACCCTCCCTAGCTCATAGATTTGCAGTAACTCCATCCTGCAAAAAATAGAGCATCTCCCAAGGGAGCATAGCCATATTTATCCCAAATCCCTTCAACGCACTAACCATAGGCCTGTTGGCCTCATTTTCTATAACCAATTCTCCCACTTGTAGCACTATAGTGTTGGTCATTCAGGCACGCAACATTTCCTCGGTCGCGGTCATGCCTAGTGCGAGGCCGGTTGACATAGTAGCAGCCTGTGAAGTGCACACCTACAACTCCTGTATCTATGCTCGGAGAGCCCCCAACATCATTTGGTGTTCCTTCGAAAACTGCTAGAGGGCCTCCATGGTGATGTCCCTCACCATCTCCCAAATGTCATACAGATCCCCCTCAGTGAGGGAGATCGGGTTGAAAGAAGTTTTTGAAGCCTTCAACTTCTTCCGTGGCCCTACCTGCTCTCTTGGGTGTTTTCATTTCAACTATGTGGATGCTGCCTATGGGTCCACACCACCTTGCTCAGTATCTGTTTCCTATTCTGGCGAAGGTGACTTTTCTCCCCCACACTCTTCCTCAAGTGCCTTCTACCGCTCTTCTACTGCCTTCGCAGCATCCCACACCAACTGGGCCTTTGCTACTACTACTTCGTTCCTTTGCTTCTCTGCCAACTATGCAATCCAGAGTTTTGCCTCCTCCTTTTTCCTCTGTGCAGCGGACTTCTCTACTTCCACCACGGAGCTAGCTAGAGCATGCCACTCCAACGGTCACGACTCAAGGATGGCGAATATGACATTGTCCATTGCTAGATAAGGGAGCTCATTTCAAGTCTTCATGGGGTCTTTTCGTGCCCTAATGTACATGTGGTGGAAGTCCTCCTTGAACTCTACGAAGCTCTGCAGACTGTTGTAGATAGTGGGCGATAATTGTGGCTTGCGATTAATCCCCATTCTGATGTTCATCTCCATGAACACCTAGAAAATCTTACTGTCCCTAATTCTTTGCACATCTCTAGTTGCCCACAACGAAGCACACTTCACTGCCTCCGGAGGATCCTGCACAATCGTTGGGAACTGGCTGTCCTCGGGAAATTCCCAAGCCACCAGCACTATGGATAGCAGAAGCCATGCATAGTGGAAAGTCTTCCCCTGCTCTTGTGCCTCACGGTAATTCTCTAGGAACTCTCTACACAAGTAGTCTGCCCAGTTAAACTGGACCCCTTCTGCGCATTGCGCGACAAGTTCAACCACTAGAGTAGGCACCTCATCCGCGCGACACTTCCGCATAACCTTTCAAACCAATATCTGTGTTGCGACTTTGACCGCAACATTGTTGATCTTGGAAATTGCGTACCCTCTCTTCTTCTTCTTCATCTTGAACTTATTCTTCATGGCCTCTGCAATGGCCAAATCATCACTCTTACCCTCTGAGATGTTCGCTGGGTCCTCCCCTTTGCAAGGGAGCTGGGTAATTCTGTGAATCAGATGGTTTGTGATGGGGATGGGCTCCTCCAGCCACAAGCACCCATCATGCACCAAGCAAATCAGTTGCCTGATGACGAAAATAGTTATTGGGGCACAATAGTAATGTAGCACCTAGAGAAAGTTTAACAGTCATGCCTTCTCCACACCTCACAGCTATTGGCGTGGCTCCAACTCTATAAATCCCAGCGGTGTGCTTTTCTTCTGGCGCATTAGTTGCATGGTTGCCAAATGTGGGAACTTCTCATGGTCTGCGAGATCCTAGTCTTCAAATTTTAACACAAGCACTCACCCCAAGTGCGCTCCTTCAAAGATGATGTCGTCGGGGAGCAGTGGAGTCTGAAGAGAGTTCTTGCTCTCATCTAGGTCCTTGGGCACCCTTGCTTTCCCCTTCCGCGAAGGAACATACATGAGCAGCTTGGTCAGAGGGTCCGCACCTTGGGTTTCCACCTCCCTTTCTACGTCCTCTTCCTCCCTTACCAAGATTTCTCCAAAGTCTTCCTCCTCCTCATTGGCTTCCAAATTGATCACCTTTCCTTTTTCTTCCATGGTGAGCCTAGTCCTTAACAGATTCCTAGGGGACACGCGCATCGGTACCATAGGCTACTTATCTTTCTTGGGTCCTGGTGTGCGCAGTGATTTAGGGATTTCTGTGACTATCGCAACACTTCCAGGGGCTTCCACTTCTGTCATGGCCTGCGCGGCCTCCTCAGCGGTCATTACTCTAGTATCCATGGCTTCCTCAAGCGCGGCCATACTACTATTCCATAATTCTCTCAATGGCTCAGGTAAGTGCTCAAACAACGCCTTCGACTTCAAAAGATCAAACAAATCTGGATTCATGAATGTCTAGGCACACAACAACTCAATTCTCAAATTGCCAAGTGTTGTTTGCTGGACATCCCTTTATAATTTATAGTTCCTTTTGAATTCGAATTCGACCGTTGCCCCCACTTTTGGTCAATTAATGCTCCCTTAGCAACATATTTTCAAGAATCTATCCCATAAAGTTCGCCTTAACTGCCTGTCGCCCGCTCCATTTGGTCTCAAACCAAGCATCACATCGTGAATAGTGACTGTAATGGTCACTTTCCAGCCAACCCATGCGGCAGTGCAACTACCCTCGCACTGTCGCGGACCCTGTGACACTTCTCTACCACGCGTAGTCCTAACATCGCGTAGCTCCTGGGTAAAGTAGTTTATAGTCTTGCGCCTCCTTTCAGCTTCGTGGAGCGCTAAGACTATGCTTCCGTCGACTAGTGAGATGATCGGGCCACCTGTATATGGCTTTAAAGGACTACCATTTACTTTTCCAGGGAAGAGTTCACCATTTAATTTCACTAACTGCACCACATCACCATCTATCATTTCCTTAATAATATACGGTCCCATCCAATGCATTCTGAGCTTCCCTAGGAATTTATCAAACTTACTATCATATAACAACACCAAATCATTCACCTTAAAGGTGCGCAACTTGATATGTTGATCGTGCCAAGCCTTTTTGCACTGCTTTTGTACCTGTTGGTGGAATCCAGCCCAAAACTGTTCTTCTTCAAGCTCCTCCAACTGCGCGAGCCTCTTCCCCAGGGCTCTGCGGTCCATCATACCTTTGAGCGCTGCTATGCACAGACTAGGCATGATATATTCCATAGGCATTACAGCTTCTACTCCATAGACAAGCCTAAAAGGTGTTTGTCCCATTAGTTTCTTGCATGTTGTCCTATAAGCCCATAATAATGCAGGTATGCACGGATCCCAATCACTTCGTTGTGCATTGCATATCTTGGTCAGCGCAGTCTGCAGTACTTTTTTAAACATTTCTATTGTCTCATTAGCCTATGGGTGACACGGTGTGCTCTTCCGTCAACGCGCTGATCATCTCGTTCAGGAAATGCATACTGCGATCACTCATTAATATCTTCGGAAATCTGAATCGCATTAATACGTGTTCAAACAAAAACTTTGCGGCCGTTGCGACCATGCAATCTTTTATTGGCTGCACTTCTGCCCAACGCGTCAGGTACTCTATCATAGCAATAATGTGTCTCATGCCTGTCTTTCCTTGAGGTTTGATAGGTCCTACAAAGTCAATGCCCACTTTTCGAAGGGCTGCAATGTCATTTGTGGATTCAAAGGCATCTCGTCCCTCCACGATGGCTTACCCGTTCTTTGACATACATCGCATGCCTTGCAATGTGATTTTGAATCCTGATGAAGGGTTGGCCACCACAACCCTGCGCAGAGAATCTTCTACGTGGTTGCTCTCCCGGCATAGTGACCTCCCACAGCACCCCCATGAGCATCCATGAGGATGCTACTTTGTTCAAACTCAAGTACATACCTTCGCAATATCTCATCATTCCCCATCTTGTATAGATGCCCTGTAATGACAGAAAAATATGCCACGCGCACTATTAGTTCCTTCTTCTGCTAGATAGAGTATCCTTCTGGTGCAATTCCAGTTGTTAAAAAGTGAATTATATCTTCAAAATGTCCATCCGCTACATGCACAGCAAAAAGCTACGCATCGGTAGTCCTTCCTCCAAACTAATAGGTTCCTCCCCTGTCTCAATGAGCGATAAGTGATCAAGTCCCACGTTCAGTCATCCAGGCTTCACAACAACTTCAAAATCATATTCTTGGAACAATAAAAGTCACCTACATATGTGCCCCCCCAACACAGGGTTATTGATCATACCTTTCAGCACGGAGTTCATGTGCATCCACACAGGGTGTTTTCCATATGCCTGCACCCACTTGGCTAGATGCGCACGTAGACCATCCCATTCTTTGTACTTATCTATCAATCGCACCCTAGGTTTCCCAAATTATGTGTGCATCATCCTTCTACATTCGCGCCAGTCATCAAAGCTTCCTTTGTGCATACCCCACCACCTTGAGAGTGTAGTACACAATACCCAGTCCAAGGCTTGGAAACATTGCTTTTCTGGCACCTCCCTTTCAAATTTATCCAAGAAGGTATCTACTTCGCTTAACCCATCATAAGTAGGAAGATCTCTTACTTCTGTCGATACACAGCACAGTGACCTGGTCATCATATTACAGTTCAGCGTGGTTACTTCATGTAACCGATTCTTCCATTGCTCTATCTCCTCATCAGAATCCAAAGTACAGGAGCTCTCGCGTTCCCATGAAATTCACCCATCCGCAGTGGGATTTACCCAATCTTGCTCTCATGCTGTTATCTTGTAGCTGCAATCCAAATTGTCATCACTTTCATAGTCGCACATCGGCTCTGTATAGCACAATCCTTCAGCAGGGTCTAGGGGTATAACTATGCGTAGAGACTTTTTCTCAAAAATCATCTTGCACCTTTTCAGATTAATCACCCCATTCATGTTAGTGGCCCAATCAATTCCTAAGAGCGCGGGATAGGGATTGTTGTCATCAACAATCTCTATCACTTCAAAGTCTTCTAGCGTGCTCGCTCCCTCAATGTCCACAGTTATTCCTTGTAATCGCCCCATGGGTATTATTTTCTGTTGGTTTTCTATTCACAACTGAATAGGAGACCACTGCTGCATAGGTCTCCCGATCCGTTCCCATGTCTGTTTCAGCAAAACATTCACGTCCGATCCTAAATCCAGAATTACTTGGTCCATTTCATATTCTCCAATCTGCGCGGTTAACCTCATTTCTCTTCCCATCCTCGTCTTATGTTTTCCAATCTTCCGAACTACATGTGGTTCTCCTGACGCAATCCCAGTGCATCTGTTAATGAGTTCCTATAATCCTTTTATAGCCTTACTGTCGCCCAGTAACGTCATACATGTTACCAAGAACATCGTGAGCATAAATGGGTCCATCTCGGTCTCCAGTCTATCTTTACTTCCTAAAGTGGAGGCATCAACAAAGCTCTTCTTAGCTTCCATGAAGGTTTCCTGAGTGCGCTCCAAATCAAACTCTGCTTCTTTCGCCAGAGCTTTTTGAACCCAAGTACTATCTTCTGGCTAATTTCCTTTGTCATCTCCCATCGCGATTCCACTTCAGAGCACAATGTTCACATTCGGATCTTCCTTGCGTGGTTAGACCTCATCATGTGCAGGTTCTGAGTCGGGGGAGGTGGTAGCGCTCCTTTGTCATGTATCCTAGCTATCAGCGTAGGACAATCTTTTGTCTCATGATTAAACAAGGCGCAATACAAACATGACGGTCATGTTGGGTTTGTGCAATCACGGGCATAATGTCATGGCCCTCCGCAATTGTAGCATATCAACTGACCGCAACCTCTTCCAGGTCCTCCTCAGCCTCGGCCTCATCCGCGCCCCTAAAATCTTGTTCGCACCATTCCTACATTTTGGTCTAGGGGCAGCGTTTTAGCCTAAAATCTGTAGGTGGGAGTTCTATCCATCATCAACTCATAGCTTCTACAAGTGCACTCATCGTGTCCCACCAACCTACAAAAATTACAGAACAAATATTGCGAATTCTGCATGTACTTCTGTAACAAATGGCAGTTGTCCATGGCATGTTCTCCATCTATTTGACAAATCGCGCATGACAAAGGAGGCGTCACGCTAGGCCCTACTTGCGCTTCCGGCCTTAATGGCAATGATCCTCCTCCCACGAGATAATTCGCGAAAACTGGACAATGGTCCTTATCATGACCCTGAACCTTGCATTTTATGCGCCACACCTCTTCGCGCACTTCTGGTTGATCTGTCTTGTCCTGTTTCAGACTCTGCATTTCAAGGCATAATTTCTTCGACTGCGCGTGGATCTGTTGAACTCCTAAATTAGGATCCTGCATCGGGGTCTCGTGCAGCCTCATCGTGATCTCTAAGGCCTCTGCCTGAGTCGTTAGCTTCTGCTGCGATAGTGCACTCCTTAAATGTGGCGTTAGCGATGCTACAAACCACTCGCGGTGTTGTCCATCCATCAAATTCATATTAGCTTCGTGAATCGTACATTTCAACCTCTGATCTAGCTCCCAAGGAATCTCACCTAGTAGCATCGTGATCTCTTTTAATCCAATGATCAACTGTGCTTCAGACTTAGGCCTGTTAAATTCCTTATTTAGTGCAATTTGGATATCCGTGATTCCTGCATTCAGATTATCATTAGAATGCTTAATATACTAGGTTAGCACGCGATCCTGCAGAGCACTAACCAGTGTCGCTTTCTTTATATTGTCATCTATAACTCCTTGTGCTTCCCATACAGCTCTTACCACAAACCAAAATTGGTCCGGATCCTCATTTCCCAATCCCTTGAACACAGGCAGCCTTATTGTGCTTGCCATGTTAAATCAAAGTGGTGGTGGAGGTGGTACAGGTGAAGATGGACGTGAGGGTGGTGAAGCTGGTGGCAGTGTGGGTGGGGGTGGTATTCGCAGAATTATTTGCCTTATCAAATGGATCACACTTTGCGGAGATACCTTCGCAAGCTCTTCCTCATCCCCTCGCAGAGGTAAAATCAAGGGGATGCTTTCTGGTCCCTTATTTCCTTCGTTCCTGTAAGCTTTTCCACTTCACGTGGCCTCGAACATCAAGGTAATTTCATAACCCTCTTTTCACACAATAGAATTTTAATCCAAATATTGAGATACTTTACATACTTACCTCGCGGTCCCTTGAGAAAGCGTCGCTCTGCCTTACTATAGCTGACTGAAGTGTCTACCACGAACTTAGTAATGAATCCTCCTATAATTCGATCAATAGCACACGCGATCTTATCCTCCGATGCCTCCAATCTTCACACCAACTCTGGGGTCCACACAATAGGACCGTCAATTTTCCACCTTCCTTGGCTATCTGCTAGCTTCGCGATCCACTCGTATAGCTCAGTAGGGAAGGACGCGAAGAAGATTTTGTGGATCTCTGTGTACAGGTAGCAGTATAACCACTCTTCTTTTGACAGTTGTGGGTTCCTATTCTCCTGCGCCGTGAACTCGTGGATTCTTCTGTCCAGCCAACCTTCAATTTCCTTCTTAGTTGGATTCCAATGATATGAAATCAGACATGTCTATGTAGATTCCGGTCCCGGTAACAAAACCATTTGTTGGCTTGATGGGGCCTGACCTAGGTTCAAATTTATTTATCCAAACAAATCCCTACACTACTGGCTCTTTTGGCATCAGCCCACGGAGCGCGGACTGAAGTCTCACCCGAAGCAATATGGGGGGATGTTGGAACCAAGTTTCCACACCCTTGAGATGTCTGAGGTGTCGATTTAGTTCAACTATGCTTACCCTCATGCAGGTTAATTCGTTCATTGTTCTGACTCGCGAGACCTTCACAATCTGTTATAATCGCCTTTGCGCAGCCCTAACCAGGGGCTGAGATGCTTTTGCGCTACTAAGGCAGTGACCTGTGCTATTTCCCCAAACTACACCGTGTATATTACTTATCTTCTTACAATTGTTAGTTAACTTCACGTAAACAGATATTCTATCTCACATTCACTTAATCAACACAGTTATATATGTTTGTGCATCATATAAACAATAGAAATGCAATTTATACCCAATATATTCAATGCGGAATATAGGAAACAAATACACATAATTGGTATAAAACTTCTCTTTATTAATGCTTCCAATTGTTACAAAATCAACTCACCCTGCGCACTCAGCTGCAGGGGTCCGCGCACTCAGCTGCGGACTACTGGGCCTCTACGCACTCAGCTACAAAGCCTTCTCCTACTCTACGACCCAAAGGCTCGACTTTACACTTCAGATATGATTCAACTCCTCATCTTTCATTACCTTTCTTAACTACTTAGAGCCTCGCTCTATTTATACAATCCCATGGTCCGTGGACCATGGGTAGATCTCTATAGCTGACATTACCTTACAAAATTAAGCGCGGACAACCCTATGACTCATTTACAAGCTATGCACTCCACGCCCACAAAATGTGGATTCTTTACATCGAAGTTACAATTTGTGACCAAAATCTGGGCTTTAAGCCCCAAAACTTCCCTTGGGGGATCCCTTGCCCAACACAACAATGTGATGCATACATAGATTCCTTTATGAACAAAAAATTAAAAGAATAGAAATCACATTTTACACAAAATTTACCCTCGAAACTGAAACTAGGAAAACCAACTGAATGTTTAGAGCTACACCTCCAATTTTTATCATCAATCCACTTAATTGTTCACAATAAAATATATATAATCTCATGAATCCAAATCCCTTATTCCATTGAGCTAAAATAGATTACAACATTAATTCCTTTGTAGAATTAAAAAACCATGGGTTGAACCATCGTACACCACAAAACTACCAAAAGTGAAAACTGTGTACCAAATTTTTGCCAAAACTAGATAAAAAATGCTCAAATTTCATTTTTGAGGGATACCACCCCCATTGTGCCTAGAATATATAAATCAATAGTGGGGATGTATAGATAGCTCCATTTTTTCTCTTGGGGAATATCCCTTTTACCTCCTAAAGCACTCCCCTATATACTTGTAGCAAATCTTATAGTTTTTGTCTTTTTCCCTTAGTGCACCCCTCTTGGGATGTAGTTGCTCCCATTGACTCTTCCACAAACTAAATTTCTCTAAAAAACAATAAAACATACTTCTTGCTAGAATTGATTAGTTTTTTGGCTTGGTTGGCAGTCATCAAAGAAATTTTAGACTTTCCCTTGTGTGTGTTGATGATGAATGATTTCTTTCTTAATGAGGCAGTATTGGTTAGATATAGACATGAAGATTGCATCATGCATGTACATATAGGGACTCCTAAACATAACCCAACACACGTCAAGTGGAACTACATCCAATTTTATTTCCTCAATAAAATCAACATTGATAGAAATTTGATTTTACACTGTTTGGCTACCTTTATCTCTCCCCCCTTGTTGACCCATCCTAGTGGATATTGGACATGATGGTCATAAACCTATAGTCTAATTTTGTTGAAAAACTCTATTATATTGACATTTTCCAATGATCCTAAGTTGAACAAAGAATCATTTTTTTCCTTCATGACTTGTTCTCTTTATATGGAAGAGATTGGCCATCTACTTCCATTCTTATTGGTGAAGGCTACTCAAATCCACCCCATTATAAAATGATGTGAAAAAATTTTTCTCATCTATGTTAGAGCTACTTTCCACTTGATTTCTTGAATCTATGGCTATGATATTTTTCTTCCTCATTTGCTTCTTGTAGTTTTTCGAGTTGAGTTATGGGTGTAATTTCTACCACTTCTCCTTTATCTGACCATTAATGTTACAATGGTTGTAGTGGTTTCTAGGATCTTTGTAATAGTGTGCTATCATTTCCCCCCCTTTCCACTTCTTCTTCCCCTCCTTGGAATCTTATTGGTGTTCCTTTTTCTTTGAACTGCTTAGTTACCCTTTCTTTTAGCCTATGTTTTCCAAGTACTTCACCTACACACATGCCTCGTCCACCATTATGGATTTTAATACCATTATTTTCTTTCATATAGGGATAAGTAGACCCCCCAGATACTTGAGGAGTACACTTGGGTTCTTAGGAGAGATAACCAACTTATTTCCATCTTATTGCATTTTGTGGTGTAATCTTATACACTCTGCCCCTTTCTCTACTTCAAGTAATGACGATGGATCCATGAGTACCCTACATACTTAATAGGGTAGAATTGGGACTTTATAATAGTTTCAAAATCCTCCCACCTAGTTACTAGAGGATCCCCCTCCAGCCTTAGGGTTTTCATGTGGCTTTCCCACCTGATCAAGGCATGGCCTTCTAATTTCAAACAGATGAATTTTTTTGTTCCCCGTATATGTGGTGAACATTAAAGTAAACCTCTGACTATTGCAATGGATGATTAATTTTGAAACATCGATCTCACTTTGATATGGTTGAGAGACTTGGAATGGTTCACTACGCATGAACTAAATTGTTATCTTTTGGGTTTTTTATTGGACTTCTTTGGTTCATCCCGACCCCTTAATTTTCCCTCCAATCCAACCTCTTTGTTGGACCCTCCATCTTCTCCAAACAACCTAATCTTATTTAGTCAAGGCTTCCATGAGGAGGATTACATCATGGTTTATTTGTGTGACTGGCACTTCCAACTACATAAACCTATCCTCTACTTGATCTTGAGGGTTATCATAAATTGATTCATTGATCATATCTAGGGTTTTATGAATTTATGCTTAAATTGATTTTTCCCCTACATTTCACAAAAAATACCTAAAGGAATCTACTTTGATGCCAATATTACGGTATTACCTATAAACTACCATGAATATTCTACTAGATAATTTGTCACAATAGATATGTGAAAGTAAACTAAAATCTATACCATGAAGGGTTAATTTTTTTTAGATTCCAGATTCATTATTTTTGTTTTGTTATGTATCCTTGTAATATATATTATGTAAAAAAATAGAGAACAAGTAAATACAATCATTCACAAACCACAATGAACATCAAGATATTATCTAGGAAACCCTTATGGGAGGTCATTCAGTTGGAAGGTGAGGCTACTTTGATCTCTTATGTTTGAGTGGAAATGATGCAAATACAAAGGAGAAGGTGCCCTCTATATAGTTATCTAAGACATGTGATCCATGGGCCATGACAGAACACAAAACCCTTCTATTTTTCTCTCTCTCTCTCTCTCTCTCTCTCTCTCTCTCTCTCTCTCTCTCTCTCTCTCTCTCCACCCTTAGCTACTCTACTCTATTATGGAATAAAAAATGCACTCGAATAGAATGGAACACATGTTCCTCCTAGTGGCCTAGTTATAACACACTATGATATCCAACTAGGGGTTTGACTCATTCAATTCTCAACATGAGTTACAACTTGATCCTTTTGGAGCCTTCTTCATAGTCCCCATGTGGCTAGCCATTTTCCATGAGTAATGGGGGTTAATGTGGCATTCTCTCAAATTATGGTGGTAAAACATGATATATGAACTTTTGGGATGCATAAATTTTGCATCTATACTCCAATTGATGCCCTTCTTTGACTATTGGAAAGGTATATATGTGAAAAACAACACCACAAAGTGTGTACTTACGAGCCAAATTTTTACCCCCAAAATACATCATCTAAGGCCTCAAACCAGCCCTAGAAGGTTTTAGGCCTCAATTCTCCAAACTAGGTCTCACCACTAAAACTACTCCTGCAAGTTAATTTCTTCAATTTTTCCAATCTCAAAACATTGAGATGGATGGAAAAATATATAATGATCCAATCTAGACCAAGTGGCTTGCAAGACCCTAATATCATGAGGATGGAAGCGAATATGGAAAATTTTCCATAGCTACAAACAAAATAAGGAACAAAAAGAATGAAAACTATCATATTTGTTGAAGTTGTTGTGGCAGTGAAAGAGGAGATGAAGGAAAACAAATATGTTATTTTTTATCTTACATAGGTTGACAAAAATGTTCAATCAATATTAGTTGAAGTACAAGCAAATGCAGGAAAAAAACCAAACAAAGAAAATGAGGAAATATTGAAAAGGAAGAGGAGATGAAGGAAAACAAATATGTTCTTTTTTCTCTTACAAGGGTTGACAAAAATGTCAATCAATATTAGTTGAAGTACAAGAAAACCCACGAAAAAAAACAAACAAAGAAAATGAGGAAATATTGAAAAAGAACACTGAGTGGCGTTGAAATTGAAGAAGAAAAAATGTATGCATAATATAAATTTTGGGAAATTGAAGAAGAAAAAATGTATGCATAATATAAAATTTGGGGCAAAAATAAAACGTAAAAACTTGTAAAACATAGAGTTGAGGAAAAGTTGCACTAGCATGAAAAAAGAAAAGATGTAAAAATTGATCTCAAGCATTGTAAGCCTAGCTAAGACTTTGACCAACAAACTATCACAATATAAATTTTGTAAGTAGAATATAAAATTATCACTGGTAGAGATTATACTTAAGATAAATTTTATTTAGATTAATTAGATCTAGATCCTTCTAGTGTAGAAAGATCTAAAAGAACTTAGCTAACTTAGTTCTAAATAGATATGCTCTCTATCTATCTTGAAAGTTTTATGGAGAAGAATTTTTTGTATTTATGTCTCTTTCTACAAGCAATGCATACCACCATAGTTTATGAATCATGATTGTCTCTTTGTGGAAGCAATGTGTACAACCAAAGTTTATGAATCATGGGTTTTTTTTGTGTAATTCATGTATGTTTCGTTTCGTGGTTATTCTTTGTTTTTACCATCGTTGTTATAACCAAAGTTTATGAATCATGGGTCTTTTGTGTAATCCATGTAAGTTGTTTTTCGTGATTAGTCTTGGCTTTTACCATCGTTGTTATTCTAATTTTCTCCTTTCCAGGATGAGAGACACTCTCTCACTTGATGTGATGAGAGACACTTGATGTGTACCTAGGAGGTAAGCATTAAATTAGGTCTCTTATTCATAGCGAAGATTATAGGAGAGATATGAGACATTATACAATATGTGATGCAAAAGAGAACAAGAGATCACTAAAATTAAAAATACATATAAAGAGAAGCCATCAACCATGAATGCTACTAAGGCTAACCTGAGAGACGTCCATAGTGAACTTTGAGAATATAGTATAATCTTATTAACTTTTTTTATTTTCCAAAACAGAAAAATCGTACAAGGCTAACTTGAGAGTAGGGTTGGAATTTGACGAGCAAAATGTCTGTTACAAGGCATTTTGACCGTATTTCACATTTAAAAATTTTAAAAAACCATTTTTTGTGATGGGCTTTCAAAATTCTAAAACATATTTTTTACTGTTCACTTTTTTGCAAAAACATCATTACTACCCTCTCAAACAACAGTCTTATAAAGAAGTGCAGTAATATTTGGAATTCTCTAATATTTGTTTTTATTGAAATAAATTAATTTCATGTTATTTAAAGTTATAGGTGTATGTTATTTAAAGTTATAGGTATATATTTGATAGCAGTAATATATTATATTGAGTGATTAATAATTAAGTACCCTAATATTTGGAATTTATATTATAATATTTGTTTTTATTTAAATAAATTTAATTTATGTTGTTTATATTTAAATAAATTAAGTTGATTGGGTTTATTAAAATTGAATTTTATCTAAATTTTGTGATATTATGATGGTGGAGAGGATGGGCATCGTGGAGGATAGTTTTTTGTCAACTCCAAAGTTTTTAAGATGGAAATTTTTTTTTGAAGTTTTTTGTTTATTTGGTGAAAGGAATCTATTTGTTTTTACTGAAATTGTACATTTAAATTATCTAATAGAAATCCAAATTGAGAAATTAAAATAGGAGTAGATTGATTGCAATAACAATGAGTTGGGTGTGAGTAAAATAGATTTCTAGATTTACTCATAATTTTTGTATATGTGTTTGAGAGAAGCACTGAATCTCGATGGTTTGGGAGTTATGGATCCCATCCATGAGTAAAACAACCTTTATGATTCAACAAATCACTTAGTCATGGTCACGTTGTTTTTTTCTTATTATAAATATGTGAGAAAAAATTAACACAGTGGTGTGATTGAAAAGTATTTTTTTAATTAAACCTTTATTGATGAAGGATCCATTTATTATTAGAACATTTTGATTGAAGAGCAAAATTTTAGACATAACGTTCCTTGACGGCCAACATAAAAACCCAAAACGTCAAAAAAAATTTATTTGACAGGTAATAAAGAATCCAAATTCCAACCCTGAGGGTAAGTAATGGGTAAATAGAATAAAGGTTGCTGAAGTATAAAGTTGATTGGACAAAATCACATTTATCATGCTTAATCATATGTTTCAATGTGCATGAGCAATTAAGAAAGCAATAACAGAGGTTCACAAGTTGATTTAGTTGACTCTCCCTCATTCATTTCATCCCTATACTTACTAATTTCTCCATCCACAAGTATGTTCTAGTACTAAAATTCCTTCAAGTCATAAAGGCTCAGAGCATTTCTCTGACTTTTGGTGGGACTGGACCCTCAGCTTAATGACTTATGGACATCAAGTGTTAGAATTCCCTTCATAAAAGTCACTTCCCTTCATTACCCTAATAAAACCCCTTTTCCTAAGGTTAAACTCCATTTGCCTATGAAAAGTAAAAAAACCCATGTTAATTTCCATTTCACTCAAAATACCCACAAAAATATTTTATCCAAAGTATAAGTGTATGTAAAGGAAAAGCACAAATATTACATTATACTTAGTATTATTTTCATTCAGCTCATTTCAGTTCATATTAATTTCTAACTTAATAATATAGCTCCCGATATACCCTTTTTCCTCGTATATAAATAAATCCCTGTATATATTACCCTTACCCTTAGTTTAACTATAAACTATATTTCTACCCTATCCCCCCAACAAAACCCTCTTAACTCTCCAATTCTCCGTAAAGTTAAGATAATCCCTCCATTAACCACGTCCGATCATTTAATCTCATGTTTAACTCCAGAATAATCACAAACCACCATTAATTAAAGCCCCGGGTCCCCCCAAAACCTTTGCCCATTTCGTCCGTGCTAATTTATCACCCGACTGTCGTCTAATCATCAGCACCCGAATCTAACGATTCATAGCCATATCAGGTTCACCTGATATCCGACCTTTACTGGCCTGATAAAGTGGTATTTCCTGGACCCCCATCTGCTACGTGTCAAGTGTTAAGGTAGATCGGGTGACCTCGCCAAAATACCCCCTCCTCGATAAAGCGGTGCGATGACTTGGGAAACCACCTTCCCACCCAACTCGAAAAACCGTTCACTATTCATTTGTAATTCGCCTGCCAAAAAATGATCGTTGTTCAATAAAAAGGCCGAGAAGCCCTATTTGGCCTTTTTCGATCAATTTCTTTATAAAATCTCTGCAAGCCATTGCGACACCTTCAAACACTGAAATCTCCAATTGACCTCAATTTCACTACTAAAGAAGTTGCAGAGACCCCAATCAAGCTCTCAGTTCATACCAGAGCCCATTCAAACTTCTGCAGTTGTCAAGAACACCAATTTGAATTTATTTCAACCAAATTCCAGAATAGACCTCTCATTTGAAGATGTACAGTAAAAGCTAAAATGTTACAATGAAAGTAAAAAAAGCACAGTAAAAGGAAAAAGACAAATCAGCCAGATGAAAGAGTATCAGTAAAAGTGTATCAAATTGAAAAATCAAAGAGAATAAACGCAGCCAGCGGGAAGACAAACAGCATGGAATGCAGTTACAAAGCATACATATAAAATAAATTCATGTCAAAGTGAAGATAGATGAAAAAACAGAGCAATCAAGCTAAACAGTAAGAGTAAACATGGAGGAAGTAAGGGTTAAACAGAGATGAAGATACTTTCACCAGCAACAATGAAGTTTATCCAAAGTAAAGGTAAAAACAGTTAAAAGAAAACTAAGGTTAAAAAATGAAATCAGAGTAGGAATGGTACATTTTCCAAAAATTTCCTATTTAAGTCATAATTTTGTAGAAACTATTGTGGCCAATCCAAGATTCATTTTGAGAAACTGGAGGAGGTTTGTGTTCCTAAAATGCCAATCTACAAAAACCTATCTCACTTTTTACACATGTATTACAAAAAGGGAGATAAATGCATATCTTCATAGCCTATTTTTGGGACTATGCAAAGTCCTATTTTTGACATCTTTTTGCAGAGAATATTGTGAATGGCTGAAGCTAAATTTTTGGAAACTGAAAGAGGTTTATCTCAATAAAATAATTATCTACAATAAAATATTTCATTTTTTACATATCTATCTCGGATTGGTATATACAAAGGTATCACTGGACCCTAATTTTGCAGAATTTCTGGGGCAGAATGCACAAAGGAAAGAGGTAGTAAGTGACTTGGAAGCCTCAACATTAATTAAGAGTTGATATCAAATTCAAACTTCTCTTCTTTGTCACCATCAATCCATAAATATAGTGCCAAATATATTCATTAGTTTTAAGTGTCCTTTATTTAAGTTCTATTAATGTAAAACGGTTTGAGATATTTGTAAAACCAATCTTGATATTTTTTCAAGATATTTCAATTTAGAATTTGTATAAATACTTCTTCATTTGAAGTATTTTGGGTGGAGTCTATTAGAAATTTCTATAGACTTTTTTATCAAAGACCCCGAAGGTTATTGTATCATTTGCTAAACCAACAAGCTGGATTGATAAATAAAAATCAGATATTTCTAAGGATTCGTGTGTTGAGCAAATTTCAGACAAGTATTTTCATGAGTTATTGTTATTTTTCTCAAAGTTATTCATAATATTTAATGTATTTCTCAATCTAAATGTTATAACTGGAATAATATTTCAAAACTTGTTTAATTACACTCTGTCTTAATAGTTATACATTTAAATGTTTTCTGCTGATATCTAAATTAAAGAATTCTTGATTGATCTTTGGTTTAGATTGATTTCTTGAATATCCAGGTTAAAGGATTCTTAATTGCCCTTTGAAATTGATTATCCATTCATTCCTCATTCATTATCCCGGTCTGAGAGCCCTTAACTGCTCTCTCACCCCAAGTGAAACCCTTTCACCCCTCTATCTCAAAGATCTGAAAAAACACTCTGCTATCTTGCCCTTGGAACATTCCCTTTAGTGAGTTAATCTAGCTTTGCTTCCTTATTGTTTGACTCCATATCCCAGTGGTCTAAAAGACATCATTTTATCCATCTATCTAAGCAAATCCCACCACCCAATGTCAAATACAAATAAAAAAACCCTTGAACAATCATAACTAGCCTAGAAACATCTTAACTAAGACAAAGTTAAATATTAAAGAGAGAGCCCCCTCTGAGCATCAGGGAGGATAGGTCCTAATCTCCAAAAGTGGTTTGTGGTTGTTAGCTCCTGCTACAGCAGGCATGCATTTTTCATGGTTGGCATTTCACAGGCCAAATATGTCGTACTTTGCTTGTTGCAATGCTCCATATTTGCTCAAACAGTCTCCAAATGAAGAAGGCTACTTCAAGTTCATTCAATTGCCTTCAAATTTTGTAAAGTTAGCCCGGTATCACTACTTTTAGTTAAAGGGAGGTCCAAACAGTTTAATCTTGGTCTCCCTAGGTTTAAATTTCCTGTTTTAGAATATAGAGATTGTAAATCTGTCCAAACAGTTTAATCTTGGCAGATTCTTATATAGGTAGAGAAACAGACGAGCTCAACAGCTTAATCTGAGCTCTGGAGAAATAAGGGTAGTATGTAGATAGGAAAGCATCAAAAGAAAAATGTATGATGGGTTTTCAAGTCTAAGTGCAAGCCTATGCAAAAGAAGAAAAAATGCTAGGCAAGTAGGCTGGGTAGGTAGTCCTGAGGCTGTTGAATTGCTGATCAGTTCCAAGTTTTCAGGTATCATATCATGAAGAACATGATCAGCAATGATTTGTAAGCAAAAAGGCTCAAATGAGGTATAATTAACTCCCCTCCTCTGTTTTCCCCAATCATTAACTAACATCCCCAAAAGAGGTCAAGATCTGCTTGATACCTCTTAAGTTCATCATCTTCATCACTCTGGCTTGAGGAAAGATCTACTTTACTCAAAGTTGTTCCATATCTTCTCCTGAAGTATGGTCCTACCCCCTAGTAACAGCCTAAGTTCTCCCGAACTTAGCGCTCTCTTACCATCTCCATATTAACCACTAACATTATTATTTAGCTCCCTATTCTTCCCGTCCCCTTATTTTTATTTTTTTTTAGACAAAGGTCGGGTGCTATGCATTGATCTGAAAAAAGAGGAGGCTAAAGCCTTACATAAGATACTTCAGGAGTATTTTGTGGCCAAGGAATTACAAAAAGGAATTTTCCCTTGGTTCTTACATTAACTGGACTGTTCCTATTGCTACTTATGCTGCTATAGATTTTGACATACTGTTGTCCCCAAAATTTACATTTACAAAACATGACTAGTCAATCTCGATGTGGCTTATCTTTCTTGCGGTTGATCCCTCTTGATCTTGGTCAGCTTCGTTTGGGTGGGCGCTGGAGGAGGAAGTAGCACCTTTCTTTTCCATCATATGCTTGAGAGTTTCAAGCCTCTCTTCAGCATGGGCGCATTTGTTGTGTAAAGCACTGAATTGTTCATGGAGGGAGTGGACCCTGTGCAGAAAGAGGTTCATCTCTGCTCTGTACTTATCGTGGAGGATTTTGACTTGCTCTTCCAGCCGGTTCTCCAAGCTATGAATTTGGTCCTCCATCCGATTCTCCATGCTGCGAACAGGGTCCTCCAAGGCTCTCTGTTGAGCTCGGACTTCATTAAACTCCATGTTCAGATCACGGCAATGAAAACAATCCTCTAGGCGATCCATTGAGTCCTTTGTCTGAATAGTGGCGCTGTTCCTTGGCTTTTGCCTTTGATGCTGTCGATTCACTTTGCTGTTAGTAGGGATTCTTCTTAGTCTCTCGGGAGTATGAGCTCTGAGGAGAAAGCGCTTTGAATGCCTGAGACTGTCGCAAATATCGCTTGGGGGGAATCGGTTGAGCTCAGCAGCACTCCAACTTTTGGACAAAGTGGAAACAGAACCTCTAACACGCCCAACAACCTTCCTTCTATCTGACTTACAAAGATGGGTTACAAAATGGGTTCCTCTCTCAAGATAACCGCAGAGAATTTCGACTGTGGGTTGTAGCTTTTGCGCTAAAGGGGTATTTAAAGAGTTTCTGTGGATATGAAGGTGGGAGAGGAATCTGCACTTCCCGATGCTCCACTGACTATTTCTGCTCATATCTTGACTGAGATCGATTTTTCTGTGGCAAGGGCGATTTTCTGGCCTATAGATCTTGATTCCCCTGCATTGAAGTGAGCTTTTGAGCCGTCTATTGATACAATTTTTTTCATTCTGGTCTGTTCTGACCTCTGATCTGGTGATTTGGTTGTTGTGGCAGATTCTATTGGGTGGGGTGCCCCGTCTGCTGATTAGATGTGCATCCTTCATGGCAGCGATTGGATGGATAAGTGATCATTGCAGCTGAGCTGGCCTTTGGGTCGATTATAGGCTTTGTTGGCATGATGGTCAGCCTTTTTATTGAGTCCCCTTAGGATGTGAAAATAGTGGGCTTCCTCCAGCATGCTGTGCAGGACTTGATTTCTATTGTTGATTTGTTGCAGAAGTATGTTTGGTGAGGATCGCTTCTGCTCCATGAGCCGGATGATAATTGCAGAGTCACCAAAAACGTTCACTTTCTTAATGCCCAGATTGATCACTTGATTGAGTCCTTGGAATAAGGCTAGGCCTTCAGCCCGATTGTTGGAGAGATCACCTAATCCCCATTCAAAATGCAAGATAGTCTCACCATTTGCATTGCAAATGATGCCTCCAGTGCCTGCAAGACCAGGGTTAGATTTTGAGGCACCATCGAAGAAGAGGCAGTATTTGTTGCATTTGCTCAACCAAAGAGCAAATTCTTCCTCCTTAGGCCTCAGCTTCCAAGCTGTAGTTGACTCCTTTAGGCTCGAATTATCCTTTTCTTGATCTTGGGCGCTGATGATACTACCATAATTGATCAAATTTCTTTCTTCTGCACTGAAGTTGCTAAGATTGACTTTATTGTGGGTACGAGTTGTCACAGCCTCTACAGCTAAGCTGATGGTTTTATGACACATAAATCTGGAGTTGTGCCCTTTGTCTTGGAATACTTTCTTGTTTCTAGCTAACCATATGCTCCAAAGAAGAGTTGGTGGTAAGGTATTCCATATCCTCTGGGATAATTTGCTCTTCTTGCTCTTCCATGGGCAAAGTTTCTTCCAGTGTTGGACTGTCTCTGCTATGGATGGCTTAGGATTCCATTCTACTCCCCCAACAGAAGCTATTTCTTTCCAACATTTTGCAGCAACTTGGCATTCCATAAACAAGTGCTGTATTGTCTCTTCAGCTTGAAGACAGATTGGGCACCTAGAGGGGCCTAGAATGCCCCTTTTTTTGAGGTTCTCAGCTGTTAAAATCTTACCTTTCAGAAGAAGCCAGCAGAAGAATTTTATTTTGGGGGGGCTTCCGCTTTCCAAACCAATCTCCAATGAGTCCAAATGTCCTGTGGGAAGGCACTTGCACATAAATAGTGGTACTCTGCTTTGGCTGTGTATTCAGTTCCAGTGGGGTCCCATCGAAAACTATCTTCGCCTCCTTTATGAGTAGGAGCCTTACTGTGCAGTTGATCTTTTAGAGCGATGAAGCTTGTTTCCAAATCCCTTGGGTAGTCCGGCAAGGTCCAACCAATCCAAGCTTGGGAGGAACTTCCCCACTTGGTGATTTGGGCTAAACTCCATATTCCTCTATTGTTTAACCAGCTTATGGCTGGAATTGCTTCTGCTTTGGATCCTATAGGGCTCTGGCCTAGGATTCTGTCTTTAGAAATGTTGATGCTACTTCCTTCTCCAGGAACTTTGGAGATATGCTGGGCCATGAGTGGGATAATTTTCTTGCATAATTTCCAAATGTTGGAGCTGTCTCTATTGGGTATATTATCTTCCAGAAGCTTGTGCCTAGAACTGCTGAGATACTTGGCTTCTAAGACTGATTTCCACCAGGCAGTATCCCCAGTGATTAATCTCCAAATAATTTTAGCCCCGAGAGCTAAATTCAAAAGATTTGGAGACCTTATTCCCAGGCCTCCTTTTTCTTGGGGCTGGATGACATTTTTCCAGCCAACCAAGTTGAACTTTCTCTTCTCCGATTTCCCTCCTTGCCAGAGGAAATAGCGAAGGGCCTTCTCCAGTTTATGATGGAAATTCATAGGAGCTTGTAACAGTGAAAAGCGGTAGATAGGGAGAGAAATCAAACATGATTTGAGAAGAACGAGACGTCCTGCTGGGTTCAGCCACATGGTTCCCCATTGTTGGATTTTCCTTTTGATTTTGTCGAGGATTTCGTTCCAAGTTTCAGTCTTCAGGGGACCCAAACTCACCGGCATCCCTAGATAGGTGAAATGACTCCAATCTAGCTTGTAAGAGACCTCTAAAATATTTGCAATGCTTTGAATGGTGTGAGCTGTTGCATTCCATCTGTAGATACAGCTTTTGACTTGGTTGATTCTTCCTCCGGAGTAGTCCATGAATTGGTCCATGATCTTTTTGAAGCGCCTTGCAATGGTGATCGAAGCGCCACCCATCAGGAGGGTATCGTCGGCAAATTGGGAGTGATTAATATTCTTTGTACCCTGCTCAAATTGAATACCTGTGATTAGGCCAATTCTTCGATTGTAGTCCAAGGCTTTGCTGAGGGATTCAGCCATGAGGATGAAGAGGTAGGGAGAGAGGGGGCAGGCTTGCCTGAGGCCTCGGGAGGATTGAAAGGCTGCACAAGGTCTTCCATTCACCAGAGGGGAAATCCAAGGATTAGAGATACAAGCTTTGACCATATTGATGAAGGAGTCATTGAATCCCAGTTTGTTCAAAACAGCAAGAAGGAAGGAGTGTCTGACTCTATCAAAGGCATTGGCAAGATCAAGTTTAAGGATGAATCCTTTCTCCTTTCGACTAAGGCTAGAGTGGATGGCTTCTTGTACCAAAAGAATAGAGTCGGAGATGTGCCTGTTGGCTAAAAAACCTCCCTGGTTTTTCGAGATTAAGGAAGAAAGAAGAGGCTTGAGTCTTGAAGCTAGGATTTTTGTGATAATTTTATAAGCGGAGTTGCACAGGGATATGGGCCGGAATCTAGAGAAGGTGGTCGGCCTATTCTCTTTTGGGATGAGAGCTAAATACGTTGAGTTGGTATAGCCCCCTAGTTTGCCTTTCCTTAGGACCCAACGAATCATCTTGAGAAGGTCCTTTTTAATCATTGGCCAATATTCTCTGAAGAAGCTGATAGAGAACCCGTCAGGACCTGGGGCTTTGTCCAGATGGAGGCTCCAGACAGCCTTTTTAACTTCGTCCTCCTCGACTTCTTGGGTGAGGCTGTTATTCATTTCTTGAGTAACTTCTCTGGTCATGTGTTGGAGGAAGTTTGAGTAATCCTCCTCTTTTTTGTCCTCTGTTAGGAGAGATTTGAAATGGGAGGTTGCAGCAGCTTTTATGGAATCTTGGGTTTCATGATTGGTCCCTTCACTATCTCTGATTGCATTAACTGTGTTTCTTGCCTTCCTGATTGTGGCTTGTTTATGGAAATACGAGGTGTTTTTGTCACCTTCACGCAGCCAGGTCTGCCTAGATTTTAATCTCCATTTGATCTCCTCCTCTCTAGCTGTTTGGCGTAGCTCTGCATACAATCTGATCTCTTCTTGTCTTGCTTGCTGAGTGAGTCCTTCCACTTCAATACTTTGCTGTATTTTTTCGAGATTTTGTTTGATATTTTTTTTTGATGCCTCGGGTTCCTTGTAGTTTGTCTTTGTGCATGTCTTTAGTGCCTGCCTCGTTTGCTTCAATTTTGATTCCCAAATGAAGATTGGGGAGCCCTCTACGTGCTGTGACCAAGCTTTCTTGACTATATCGCGGGCTGCTGGAATTTGGTTCCAAAGGGAGGAGTATTTGAAAGGGAGGGGGCCGAGGTGGCTTTGGCTTTGCAAGGTAAGAGTGATGGGGTAGTGGTCCGAGACAGAAGTGTTGAGGATGTCTGACTGCCCGTTGGAGAATGAGGACAGAAAGGCGATGTTAACAAGGAAGCGGTCGAGTCTTTCCATAATGTTACCTGCTCCCAACCTCCTATTGCTCCAAGTATATTTGCGGTTCTTGGGCTTTAAATCGACCAAGTCTTTTTCTTGCATGATGTGTTCCAGCCGGTTTCTGAAATGATCAGCGCTGAAGTTCCCTCCTCTTTTCTCATTTGAGTGCATGACCAGATTTAGGTCCCCTGCAAGTATGAGGTTGTCATCATGATCTTCTTCTAAATCTTCCTCTAAGGTAGTCCAGCAAACATCTTTTTCCCTGTAATGGTTGGGGGAGTAGATGTTGTAGATTTTTACTTCTGTGCCATTGTCCTTGCTTTCCAATTTAACACTTATCCAATGCTGTTGTGTTTTAACGAGGCTACAGCTCCATTTGTTGATATTCCACATTGTTAAAATACCTCCTGAAGCTCCTCTTGCTTCACTGGTGCAGCCACCGTACTGTTTTTGTTGGCCAATGAGTCTGCTGATTTCGGGTTGTTCTAGTTTTGTCTCTTGAATAAGTAAGATATCAGGCTTCTCACTTTGGATTAACTCCATGAGGGCAGCTTTTTTGGAGGGGTGCCCTAATCCCCTGCTGTTCCAAGACAGCACTTTCAACATGATTTACCAGTGGTGTGCAGAGGTGCTCGCCTCTCTTTGCCTTTGATGTTGTTTTCCTTGTCCGAGATTCCCAGAATGTAGGTTTCAATCGGAGTCTGTGATCCCATTGCTATATCCTTCTGCGCGCTTTCTTCTCTTTGCTGTTTTGCTGACTTCCTTCCTGGCCCATGTTTTTTTGGTATTTCGCTAGATGCTCCTAGATCCTTTGATATGCTTCTTGTGATTCTTGTTGAAGTAGTGTCCGGGGAGGGCTGTGAGGGGTGAGGGGATGAGGGGGAATGCTGATCTGAAG
The DNA here is from genome assembly GCA_000404065.3 of Pinus taeda. Lineage (NCBI taxonomy): Eukaryota > Viridiplantae > Streptophyta > Pinopsida > Pinales > Pinaceae > Pinus > Pinus taeda. The sequence goes on along the minus strand of APFE030945742.1, from coordinate 1,014 downwards.
GAGGGTCCTGGATAGGTTCTTCTTCAGAAAGGGAAGCGAAAGGGTTTGAAGAAGGAGGGATGGAGGGATCAGAAGAACGAGGAGGAGAGGGGAAAGGAGGAGGGGCTTGCTGTGAGGATGAGGGTGGGCGCTGATTAGATGAGGGAGGGTGGGGGGGGAGATGATGGGATGGTCCCGGCTGCTCGGATTCAGATTGTTTGAAGGATGAGGCAGATTTTTTTCTTTTCACCGTTTCCCATTGGTCTTCCTGCTCTAATGATTCAACATTTATAAGTTTTGGGCATCTGTTAGCAAAGTGTCCGTATTCGTGACATACCTTGCATTTGAAGGGTATCTGCTCGTAGTCCAGCTATTGGATATGGCACCAGTCGTCCACCTTCAATTTGATTGCTTCCGAAAGGCCGCGTCCCAGATCTACTTCGACGCAGATTCGCGCACAGGCTTGCATGTTGTCCTTGGGCTCACTGCGATCTATATATTTTCCTACCGCGTTTCCTATAGCCTTGACCGAGTCATCTCCCCAGCAGTGGAGAGGAAGGTGAGGGAGCCTGACCCAGACAGGGACAGCGCTTGGAATATCTAGTTCTGGGTCGAAGTTCGGGGTCCATTTGTTGAGATAGAGGCCCCGGGAGTCCATGAAGTAAGGTCCATTTCTAAATATCAAGTCCTTGTCCTCCTTGGTTTCAAAGTGGAAGGTAAAATAACCTCTGCCACAGAACCTTATCGAGATCTTCCCCTGAGTCTTGTCAGCCCAGTTTCTCTCAACCCATCGCTGGACAGTTTTGGGTGAGGGCCATAAACCTGTGAACTGGCCAATTAATCCTTTCTCTGCAAGAGATATTGCTGCCATGCGAGGGATGGTCGGGGGCAGGAGAACTTCTTGAAGCACAACGAGCTTTTTTACAAACTTGGTAGCCGTCGGCCTTGGCCTTTGCTGAGGCAGAGATTTTATCAAGTTCGAGAAGGCTTGCTGCAAAGCTGGATCCCCCCCTGGTGGATCCGGGGGATCCATGG
>APFE030945727.1:0-12863 GCA_000404065.3 Pinus taeda | reverse complement strand
AAATATTTTGAAAACTTGAGATTTTTTTGTGGTCATAATATTTGGTTTTATTTACATGGTTGAATTTTAAAGTTTTTTGTCATAAATGTTTTTCTCATAATGTCATGCTTGAAATATTTTGAAAACTTGAGATTTTTTTGTAGTCATAATCTTTGGTTTTAATTGTATGGTTGAAAAATTGTCAAAATTTCAATGTTTTTCTAAGTCATGATATTTTATCTTTAATGGTATGGTCGAAAACAATTACAATTTCAAGGTTTTTTAGAGTCAAGATATTTTATTTTTAACATCATGTCCGAGAATTGTTAGAATTTTACAGTTTTTCAAAGTCCCAATATTTTCTCTTTAATTCCATTGCTAAAAAATGTCAAAATTGTAACCCCATTTTTTTTGTTATTCCAAAATAAACAAAAAAAAAATTAAAGTGTTTTTCATCCATTTAGAAATAAAAAATTACTTCTATTTAAAAAAAATGTTGAAAATTTACCAGAAAACATGACTCTGGATTAACAATTTTCATTTTCGAATTGCCTTTTCATGGTTTTTTTTAGGGTTTTGAGCTCCAGTACCCATTTTGAAATAATTGCATGTATGTGAAAGTTCAAACTTATACAAATAATCTTCACTAAAAAATCGGATAGAAACTTGTTAATGGTTCTTGCTGAACCAAACTCTAAAAGATGGCAAAAGTTCAAAAGAATAAGAAAAAAAAAAAGAATTTAATGAATATTTTGATATTTAACTTATAATATTTTATATTGTGTTTTTTTATTTTTGGGTAATCTATATATATAAAATGTTATATTCTATTTAGATGTTTAACTAGTTATAATTATTATTATGGTGATATGGAGAATCATCTCTTATTCGCAAAAACTCGATCCAATTGCAAATTTCTCAACGCAAAAATAAGTAAATAAATTTGACATCAAGAGCCTTAACATTAGAATCACTCATCACAACGATCCAGAGAGCCTTAAAATAAGTTAATAGTTTTTTCTCCAGAGAAAAAAACAACCGTCTTTATATTAAAAAGCTGATACATTTTCCAGATTCATGGAAATTAAATAGGCTGTTACATTTTCCAGAATACATGGAAATCAAATAAACTGTTATATTTTCCAGAATACATAGAACCACAATGTCTCTGAAACAAGGAACACCAAAATAAGGAAAAGTAGACATGTTTATGAATGCTGAATAATGAAGTAACCCTAACCGCGGAACTATGAGCTTTCTATCACAGTCCAATCTACAACCAATGGTCTTCTCTGGTCGAATAAGTCAAACACAGCCAACAACAACGATAATGTATTCATAATTCTAGAAAATAATGGGAGGAGGATCAAAACCTTTCGGCTTAAAATGGCGCCGCGGGGTGCTGCCATCCATTTGGTGGAATCACATGAGAACTAACTACACTTTTTTCTTCTTCTTCTGGGTTTTGTTTTCCAGCTTCTTCCAGATCTCTTCCTCCCAAGGGCGGTACCAGGATTGGAGATAACAAGGGAATTGGGCTCCTGCAAGCTGGCAACCCCATCGAATCCGGGGACAGCCTTCTCAACTGCAGTTTAGCCGGCGCCAGCTTCTGCAATCGGCTAAGAGGCCGCCGCCGCTCGGGCTGAGAAACCAAGGGTCGAAACTCGGCCGCATCGTCGTCATGTCTCTTGGTCGTTTCAAGCGACCTTTCCTGCACAAGTTCAACAGCAGCACCACCACCACTTTGGCCTGCAGCCATTTCTTCTGACTTTTTAACAATAACACCGGACATTTGCGTGGCAGAAGGCACCTGTTCGAATCCCCTTGCTTATGAAAAAAAATAAACCCGTTTGTTATCAGATCTGATGGCTTGGTACTGATCAACAACTCCCAAATGGGATTATATAAACATATGGGGAATGCATACTATATTTGGTATCACAATAAAATAGAAAGAGTAGGCGGAAGGGAGCGATCCGTGTCAAAAAAAAATCCTTCTACGACTTGTCGCGTGACGGTGGTCTCCGCCAGGATTTGTGAATCCGACGCATGTGAGTCCAAACGGTGGATTGTGTTGACGTGCATTTCACGACTGATAGATCGTGAAGTCATTGTGTGTGGTTTTTTCCACCTTTTCACAAATACATCGTATCGAAAATGAAAATTAAAATGAGGATGGATTTATTTATTATAAATTTTAATAAAATTGTAAATTTAAATTATTTAAAATACGTTTTTAAATGGCTAGATAAATTCAACCTCCTTTAAAAAAATACGTAACAACTATGAACACTAAACATAGGTTATATGAGTGGTCAAATTGACTACGTGACTTATTAATGAATGTTATGACGAAAATTTCTAAACGCGTCTGACAAAAATTTCTCATTTTCACCCAAAAATCTTCCAAAAGTTGATATAGATCGCATAATTCTCAATTCAATATTTGAAATTATTCGTTGGGAATTTCTTTTCCGAAAAGACGTAACGTAGTCATGGTGCTTTTCGTGTGAATAGCGTTGTTTTTCCTTCATTGGAACTTGGTAATGTAGTGGCATCATATGGATGTTCACAAATAATGGAATTTGATAATCGTGTTGCATCCTATGGATGTTGACAGGTGTGACTGAAGGTGATATTCCAAATATAAAAATTTGGAATAAAGACATTATATACATTAAGTTCTAAAACATTTTAATTTTGCATGTACACACTATAATGTTGTAACTCTTTTAACGTCTCTTTTTCTGCGTCAAGCAACATAATATCTTTTGTATTAAAGCTAGTAGCAAGTTTTTTATTAATATAAAACCAATTTTATATGGAGTTGTTTATAATGAGACTTTTTGGAGATTTTGGTGACGGAATCCGGCGGAAGAAATTGAAGTTAAATCTTGATTTGTTGCAGTTAAACTGGTTTTTTAACTGCATATTTGGATTCGGCACCCTGAAAAACCCCTGGGACGCTTTGATTGTGCAGAAACTAGCAATCAAACTTGTGATTCCAATAAATTGCTGCTGGATTTCGACTGGAAAAACCCACCGGAAAGACTTTCAAAAACTCGCATTATAGACAACTGCATTTTATATAGGTAAAATATAATTGGTATACATTTTAGTTTTATTATATAATTTAATTATTATATATAAGTGGTAAATATTTTATTTATTATATTTTTATATTTATAATTTAATTATAAAGGATAGTTTTTTTTTTATTTGCAATTTGAAATTAAATTATATAATTTTATTGTTTTAAGGTTGTTTAGTATAGTAGAAATGTTGTAACTTAATATTTAACATTTTGACGAAGTCAAATTACATAAAAATGATTAAATAAATCAAAATTAAATAAAAAGATTAATGTAGTGTAATATAAGCCTTTTAAATCGAGTAAAATAAAATTAAAAATTAAAAATAATCTTTGTTGTTGATGAATATTTCTGGAGAACTATGTGTTGTCTTCAACGGTTTGCCCAACCTTTTTGGTGGACCTTTCACCCATTTAGGGGCTTGAAGCTCAACTCCTTATGAAAATAATCCTATAAAAATAAAATAAAAATGATCCATGGTATTGAGAGCCCATGATATTGACCCATGAAATTCATGTGGAATATAGCCTATTTAAAGGGGGGAATTAAACCAGCCTAGATCCACCTTAAATTTGGATCTACTAAGGGCCGAGAGGGATCAAATCTCTTAAATCTCTTTTCACTCTAAAAGAGGTTTTGATCTCAGGAGATTTGATCGCTCTCATGGTGGATCATAAATTAACATGAATCTAGGTTGGTTTGAACATTCTAAAAAATTGAACTTAAATATTCAAAATCATTAAACCATGATTAATGGTGATTGAGATAATTGGATTTGAGGTTATGTATTTGGTAAATTTAAAGTTTTTTCTACATAATGATGATTAGTGTCATTGTTTTAGAGAATTAGATTTTTTTTTTTACTTTTCCACATTAATGATGATACTAACACTTTATGGAATTTCAATTTTTTGTAATAATTTTGCTCATTAAATTTAAGGATTAATTGAAAGTAAATTTATCATTTTTGTTCCATAAAATTTTAGTAAATTTGGACTTATTTTACTTTTACATATTAATGATGAAGCTAACACTTCATGAAATTTCATTTTTTTTCTTTTTTTTTTTTTTTTAAGAATTTTGTTCATTAAATCTCAAAGATTAATGCTTAGGTATTAAGAAACCAAAATTAGAAAATGCTTAGGTATAAGAAAACCGAAATTAGAATGCCACAGTTTAAAAGTCTTTTTGGGGTTATAATTTGTTCATGATTTAAATATTTAAAAAAAATAAAGTTGAATATTCAAAATCATCTGGCATTGGCCTTGAGGTTATATATTTATTAAATTTAAAGTATTTGCTACATATAATTTTGTTTAGTAAATTTCTATTATTTTAGTAAATTTGAATGATGATTAACAAAGCGTAAGAAAATTGCATTCGATCCCAATACGATCCCAAAGGAGGATTATGCTAGATTATGCTTAGGTATTAAAAATCCAAAATTAGGGTGCACCACTTTGTTGGATTTTTTCTTGAGATAATTTGGTCTTCAATATAAGTCGGTCATCAATATAACTTTGTGTTAGTTAAGTGAAAAACACGCCCACTTTGTATGGATCAAAAGAAAGGGATAGGGCTTTGAATTATTAGGTAGATGATATGCATGTTAATTATGTATATAAAATTATTAGTTATTTTCGAATTCAAGTTTCTGTATATAATATTCTCTCAATTTTTAGATCTCTCAACACCATTAAAAGCTTAAAGTCTGTTAAAGACAAGGTGAATGTTATGGATAGAAAGGTGTTTATGTCATCCAGTGTTCATGTGGAACCTCATACATTGATGACACTGGTCGTTCTATTAACCGAAGGATTAAGGAACACGCAACTGATATCAAGCACAGGAGGACCAAATCTTCGGCTTTGGCTGAACATGCTGAGAAGACCAAGCATCATATATGCATTGAGGAGGCTAAGGTTATCGCTAAGATTCCTCACTTTCATCATCGTAAATTTAGGGAAGCCATTGAAATTGAGAGGTCTTCTAGTAATATTAATAGGGATGACGGTTGGAAAATTAGTAGCTACTAGATTCTCGCCCTCACTTCTTAGTTGTATTGGTGTCTAGATTTTTTATTTTGTTAATATGAATAATTAATACTATTGGTAACATTAATATTAATAAGAAGATTAATATTAATAGTAGATACCAGTTTAATATTATTAGTAATATTATAAATAATTAATACTATTAGTATCTTTAATATTAATAATACCATTAATATTAATAGTAAATATTAGTTTAATAATAATAAGTCGTAGATTTGGTAATTCTATTAATATTAATATTAATACTAAATATTAATATTGGTATTAATAAGACTAATAATACTACTTTTAATAATAATAATAATAATAATGATAATTAATATCATATTATGAATATTATTATCATAGGGCCCACCTACCTCCTAGCAAAATATCTTGCCTAGCAGCTTAAACCCCTTGTTGGGCTTATAGAGTCCTTCGTCAAAGACTCTTATTCATTTGTTAATGAATTAGAAGGCATAAAGTGTGATCTTGGGGACATTCTTGTTATCTTTGATGTGGTTTCTCTTTACACTTGCATTCCTATAAAGGAGACCATTGAGGTCATTAATCACCTCACTAACCCTGATACTGCTCATTTAGTAGAGATTTGTCTTACCTCTATTTTTTTCTGCTTTGAAGGGGAATTCTATGAGCAGACTTGTGGGGTGGCCATGGGCTCCCCCTTGTCCCTTGTTGTGGCTAATCTTTTTATGGAGGACTTTGAATACAAGGCTTTGGCATTAGCCCGTCTCCTGCCAAAGCTATCGAAAAGATTTGTGGATGATACTAATGTCATCTGGCCTCATGGCCATGAGGAGTTAGATCTATTTTTTCAACATCTGAACAACCAATCTTCCTCCGTAAAGTTTACTATGGAGCAAGACAATTTGTTGTCTTAGTGCTTCATTGTGTCGAAGAGACAAATGGACTAGTGTGCACTCTCTCACAAGTAAACTTCCTTGATGTTCTCATTTCAATGAAGGAAGATGGTTCTTTCTCCCACAAGGTGTTTCGTAAGAAAACTCATACTAAGCAGTATCTTCATGCAAACTCTCACCATTTCCATGATAAAAAATGGGATGTTCTCAACATGCTTGCTACTCGTGCGTTGAGAATACCTAATGAAGGGAACCTTGATAAAGAGAAAGACCATCTTCTTAACGTTTTTTTTAATAATGGTTACAGTAGGCAACAAGGTCTGAAAGCATTCCTTAGAGCTGACAAAGGTCCCAAGGTTAAAAAAGACCCCTTAGATCGAGCCGCAGGGGTGCATCTCCCTTTCATTCAGGGGACCACTGATAGGATTGCGAGAATCCTCAGAAGGCATAACGTTCCCTCTACCTTTAGACCCCTCAACACCATTCGTAGCTCCCTTAGATCTGTTAAAGACCTAGTTGACCCCAAGGGCATGAAAGGTGTTTATGTTATTCCCTGTTTGTGTGGGACCCCCTATGTTGGTAAAATTGGGTGCTCTATTAATCAAAGGATTCATGAGCATGCAGCTAACATCACGCATGGGAGGATCCAGACTTCAACCTTGGCTGAACACGCAGAGAAGACAAAGCATCATATATGTCTTGAGGAGGCTAAGGTTATTGCTAAGGTTTCTCATTTTCATCGATGAAAGTTTAGGGAGGCCATAGAAATCGAAAGGAGGTTGAGTAATCTCAATAGGGACGATGGTTGGAATATTAGCAGTTGTTGGATCCCTGACATTTCCTCTTAGCCCTACCCCCATTCACCTTTTTTTCTTTTTTTTTTTACCTTTTCTTCTTGATCGAGTGGATTTCCTGATTTTTTTTTTTTTTAGATGGATAAAAAAAGCCCCGTATTATTGAGGTGAAGTTCTATAATTTTAGTAGATGTTTTACTTAGTAATTTATATATAATTAAATATGTTTAAAATTATAATCATATATTAATTGATTATCATTTAGGTGTATTCGTTATCATATTTGGTTATATAAACATAAGATTAGTAATAAAAATAAACGTAATATACTATATTATAAGTTATTCAATTTGTTTTATTAGTAAAGATAATATGATTAATCGAAATATTTTTAATTAGATATATTTAGTTTTATATGAATTAAAAGAGATTAATAAATATTTTGATTTAAATTATATTTATTCTATAACAAAAAAAAAACTAGTTAATACCATAGTAACTCATAGGTTGGATGAGTTTATTTATTTTTAATAAAAATTATTCATATTTGGTTATATAAAAATAAGTTTGGTAATAGAATTAATTAATTATATTAAAGATAATATTTAATATATTGATGAATTATTTAATGAGGGTAATCAAAATATTTTCATATGAATTAAAAATAATAAATCTTTTGATTTAAATTAGATTTATTTAGATTCATATGAATTAAAAATTATTATTTTTGATAAACTAATAAATATTTACATTATAGTTCCTATGTTAGCATATTTTTAAATTAGATTTAAAATAATTATATCAAGCAAATTAATTAATAAATTAACTGGACATCTCTTGGACAAGTCAAATATAGCTGTTACCCTGTCCCTATGGTCAAATTTAGTTGTTTCTTGGTCAATTATAGTTGTTTTTTTCTAATCGTTTGAATGATCTCTCTCTATTTAGGCTATGCTTGGATCTAATTCTTCATCTTGTCCTGACGATGAACCACACTAGTTGGTTTGAAACGCGTTGGAAATGAATTTTGATGTGATTATCGCCGAAAACCTGTCTAAAAAATTTGATATGGATCACAGAAGCCTCAATTCAATAATTGCATCCCTGCATGGAAGGGCCACTGCAACTAAGATTCATCATTTTGAACGAGCACGTGATCAAGGTGGATCTTGGTGGCCACCTGCCAAGTGCACCTGGACTCCCACCATTTTTTCTCTCAGCATTTTCCGTTTCCTTAATTGTAGCACAACTTACTATTTTTAGTAATTTTTCGGGTCCTAAACTTCCGGAGCCATTTTGAGGCCCTAAACGACGTTTTTTGGGAAATCTGGGGGTAACATGGGTCCATGGACCGATGTTTCCCTTCCCAAAGTGGTAGTGCTCGGATAGATCTTTCTAATGAGCTATTGTACGCTTCAAACAAAGATCGTATGCCAAAGTTATGACCCTGGGAGGTTGATGTACCAATTTACCCAAACGGGGCCCACAGTTTGGTGTTTCATCTTCTAGGGTTAGGTTTTGGAATGTTAAGGGTTTTCCATTATATCTCAACAATAAATAGGCCTTCGAGCCTCATTATAACACAGTTCAGAGGCATGTAGCCACCACATCTCTTCTCAGAGATAAGCTACCATCGCCCTAGCTAGTTTATTTCCGGTTCTGTTTGTAAGCATATTTCAGTATTTTACATTAATGAAATGAAGTATTATTTCCACTACATCTTTGTGTATATGATTATCTCTGTATTTTGTTGCGTTCCTATTTAAAGACCAGATCAGCACACTTGCAGGTTTCGAAGATGAAGTCAGATCTAGCATTCTTAAGAGATGTAGAGATTCATTCGTCATTCCAGCTTTTGCCCAGATTAATCATCACCTAAACATTCCCAAGAACCAATGTGTCTTTCTCAAGGCTAGTTTTCCTTGTTGAGGTCTGAGATTTGCAAGGGTTAGAAGAGTTCTAGATCATCTTTCTCAGCATCTTCTTTCTTTACCTATGGAAATTTCTAGCATAATTTCAGGAACCCTGTGGTCCAGGGTTGATGCTTGCTCAACTCTTAAATCTCAGTGGATGGAAGACATTTGGAGACAGAAGCAATGTTCCAAGTTTCAAATCAACTAAAACTCTCTTAAAGATATAAATCCTGATCTAAATAAGTAAAGTATGACATCAACCCATGAAAAGTGTTGTAAAATGCATGAAAACGTTTGAATTCACCTCTATAATACACTTTTAAGCAATACCTAACCTCATGACATACATCAACTCATCATTGAATGATAAAAAACATAAGAGTTTTCTATAATTTAACCCTAATTTACTATAAAATAAAAAACAAAAAGAGTTTGGGGTTTTAGAGGACCACCATAATGAGAAACACTAGAATATCCACAATATAGGATGAATGGAGCCTAGAATGCAAACTATCTTAGAGTGATTATAAATACAAACAAAAAAAGGGAAAATAAAACTTAGGGTTTGAAATTTAAGTTTTCAAATTTTCAGATGACTAAGGGAAATTAAAACCTATTTGTATTTCTCAAATACTTGGATGAATGGTTTATCTCAACAAGGGATAATGAGACAAATACTAAATAAACTAAGTTAGCACAAATAATAATAATAATAAAATAAATTTCCCTGTCCACCAACTGGCCAATGGTGGCAAGGGGATGATACATGACAAAAAATATATAAAAGAGATTAGAAAAAACCAAAATTAACTTGTAAAAATGAAAATTTTAAATTTAAAAAAAAATAAAAAAATAAAAAAACAAAAAAAAAACAAAAAACCTTCTTTAAAGTGAAAAAAAAAACTCATTAAAAAATAAAAAAAAGTTAAAGATTACCAATAAAAAAATTCAACAATCAAAATTAAATTATAAATAAATAAATTTTAAAATTTAAATTATAAAAAAAAAAAAAAAAAAATTCCCACCATGCTCCACACCTCCCTGCCTCTCTGTTCGCCCCACCCCACCACTGTCGTCCTTCCTTCCCCCTCCTTCTCACTCCTGAGCCAACCCCTATATTCTATTTTGGAATTTAATTACCATCGTAAATCCATCTTAATTCTAGATCTACCAAGCATAGAGAGGAACCAAATCTCTCAAGATGCAAACCTCTTTTTAAGTGCAAAACTTGAGGAAAGGTTTGCACTTGGAGAGATTTGTTCAAAAATTTCAAGACCAGTATCCTCAGTACTCTCTTGGCCTAGATAACAATAACACAGATCAAAAAGACACAAGTAGAAGCTGATACACCCCATGCCTTTTTCTGTCTGACTTGTCGAAAGAAACATCCTTACAGGGAATGCAAATTGAACAACATCAGTGTATGTAATATCTGCAAGCTGGAGCATTTGACAAAGAAGTGTCCAGAGCTTCCTAGACTAAAGGCAGTACTCAGAGAATCAAATGAAGAGGTGCATTCCTCTTACTTCATCACACCAAGGAGGCCATGGAAATTGCGACCTCCAGGATCAAACACACTCTCATTTTTAATGGGCTATGGAAAGGAGTGTGTGTTGGAAACGGAGACAAAGAGCCAAAACAACCTAGTTCAGACAAGGAATTCACCATCTGGGAAAATAAGAATAGCGAGGCTTATGCATTGATTGCAACATCAGTGAATGAAGAGGTGAGTCGCCATATTTTGTTGGGTTGTGTTATATTCTTTCCACGTACTAACCTACGTAGTGAGCCGGGGGGTTAGAGGGGGGCCGAAGGCCCCCATTCGTTGCGCCGATTGCGCAGTGGGGGGGTCACAGGGGGAGCACACAGGAAGAGCTAGTGGGAAAGGGGGAGAAGGTTGGCAGATTTCGAAGGGAGGTATGGCTGCATGTGATCCCTCAGCCCACCTGGCTCGAAGTTTCCCCCTATTGGAGGTCTTTGCATGAGTAGATGTATCTACTTGATCTCCACTCAGCTTCCCTTGTTGTGGCTGCTCCACAACCTCCTGAAGTTGTTGACCGCCCAATCATGGCTCCGTCCACAATCATCTAGACTTCTTCTGGCTCTGGCATGGAGAAGGTAAGATACCCTCCTTTGATTAAATTGAAAAAATTTCAAATTTCCACTCAATAGACCAACTGAATGATGTTAACTTGTGTGACATGGCTTGTTGTCACGTAGTTTACTCAGTGAAATTTGAGTTGGGGAGTTAGAGTTCAGTTCTAATATGTATCGCTAGTTATGTAGCCAATAAGGTTCAATTTCTTAGGACATGGTTTGCCATTGTAGTTTGTCAGAGATTTTTTTTTTTTTTTTTTTATTTATTATTATTATTATATCATGGTGGTATGTGGTGGATAATTTTTGTGTTTGTTTCTTATGGCATTGGCATGGTGTTGATTAATGTGTTTGTTTTTTCTGTTTTGGGTTTAGTACATAAAATGTTGTAATATTATTTAATTTTTAATTATAATATTAAATTAATGATTGCAAATAATTATAATGTTAAATATATGAGGTTGTTAGTGATTATTTTGATATAGATGATAAAAGAGCTTGTGCCAATTATTAATAATCATATTAATCATATTTTTTGGAATCTAATTATTATCAATAATGAAGGTTTTGAATTTTAATTTAATTTCTAAATTTTAATGTGAATCATTTTTTAATCATATAATTAATTGAGTTATTGTAAAATTATATAGTTAAGTTAATTTATTTAGCAAAGAGAAATAATTGTCATTCTTTTTGTCTAGATTTAATCTAATTTTTGCAAGTAATGTGCAACTCTACAAATAACTTAGACTTGTAATTGAGCAAATAGAAAGTTAATGAGACATATAACAGAGACTTGTAACTCAAAAAGAGCAAATAGGAAGTCTTGAAACTGCCACTGGAATTTTTCTTTATAAAAAAGAGTTAAAGAATAGAATTTTTCTATGTTCAAAGCTTAATTCATTAGGAAATATTTCAAAGCTAAAATTTATAAATAATTTGTAGAGTTATTGTTGATACATAATTGAATTATGTAGAATTAAATTAAATTATTAAATTTAAATCTTGTAAAATAATATTTATAATTTATAATCAAATTTGTAAAATAATTCAATGGAGACCTCATAAAATGATCCTCCACCTCCAACACAGGTCGCTATCTCCTTCCTTCCCCTATCCCACTTAACCTCCCTCATTTATCTTCCCTCTATTTTTCATATAAACTCTGTAAAATCGCCCTTTCAAACCTTAGGCTTCGGGTGCTTAACACACAAGCCCGCGCCCATATAGCCCTCTGCCATTCTCCACCGTCCGAGGTGCGACCGCGTTCGACGGCGAACGAGCGGTTGGGATAAGCAACGAACGAGCTCAGACTTAGCGTGCGAAGGTTATGCGAGTGCGTAGAAGGTTGGGCAAGGCATTATATATGCGTGGGAGCGTGGAGGGCTACCCACGGGCCGACCCATACTTGGAAGCAAAGGCCGACAAGGTATTGCGATGGAGTGTGGGCATGTATAGCATGGAGGACGAGCCCGCCGGGTAGGCTAACTCGCCCTGCCACCCTTGTAAGTAAAAGATGTGTGGAGGTTCATTTGACATTGCAAGTTCAACCTTCAATCAAAGGAAGAACAAGGTGCAGTTCAAAGGGTACAAGGTGCAAGTTAGTGAAGCCGGATGCACCCAAGTCTTGGGCAAGGCTGCACGGAGTAACCACACAGGGTATCGGGTGAACGAAGGCATCGGGCAGGGCTGTACGATGGGTGCGCCCGCTAACGAGCTAGGCGTGCGACTGACCGGTGAGGGCGTCTGGGTAGGCGTGCACGGCGGGCAGCTGAGTGAAGGCGTCCATGCAGGTGTGCACAACGGGCAGCTGGGGCGGCCCAAGTAGGGCGTCCGCTGAACGAACAAATTGAAGTGCTGAACGAGTGACCCAGGTGGGGCGCGCCGTGCACGGAGGTGAGTCGGTTGACACGGTGAGGGTGTGCGGGCGGGCGGCCGGGTGAGGGTGCGCCGTGCACGACGAAATGGTGGAAACGGTGAAGTGTTGAGATTGTGAACAGAGGTGTGACTCATGCGGAGGCGCCCATGTGTGGCGACTTGGTTACGACGAGGCACGCCCACCGGGGTGGCATGG